>JAHZMX010001617.1:0-23265 GCA_027743895.1 Seira musarum | reverse complement strand
ATTCATCCATCTGCAGTCATTTAAATTAGTAATATCGCCATTCATACTTTTTCATGATATGATTCAGAATGTAAAATGAAGATGAAAGAATAAGTGTATAATCACTGCGAACTGATATGATCTGATGTGGTGTGGAGTTCTCTACAGATTTCTAGAGATTTCGTTCCTCCGCTTTTTTACATCTGCAAAATTTGCATATCGCATGAACCAGACCTGGCCGAGTTAAGTCATGAGATGGGCAAGTAAACAAGAAAAACGCATGCAGAATGAGTAAGTAAAAAGTAAATGCCTTCATCTATTTACCCGCAACAAATAATCCGACTGAATATTATATTCAGCGTATGTGAATACAGATATGCTTTCTGCTGATGCGCTCAGAAGCAATTGGCCCAAGTAAGAAGAATAATAATGCTGATTTTTATCCTGGTTAGTGCGGTTTGCTTTTTTACTTTACGATTCGTAAGAAGTGCGGAAACTTTATGGTTGAATGCGAAAAAGTGGCTTTTGACTTTTTGAAGATTTTAATGGTTTCTTTAGCTGGGAACAATGTTCATTTAATTGATTCTTGTTGAAATGAGCTCCTTTACTTTTATTTAATCAAGTCATTGTCAGAAATGCAATTTATAGTCAAATAATTATGCACATGAAGAACAATTTGTGATTCCAATGAAGTAAAAGCGAATGACTCATTCATGATGACGCGGATAGAACTAGTTTTTTTGTGACTGCAACAATGAAATATATAAATACAAATAGATTTGCAAGGAAGAGTCTACCTGATTCATTCATTTCAAAATGATGGGTCGTCTTGTGAGAAAAAAATGTAATAGTGCGGAAACTTTATGGTTGAATGCGAAAAAGTGGCTTTTGACTTTTTGAAGATTTTAATGGTTTCTTTAGCTGGGAACAATGTTCATTTAATTGATTCATGTTGAAATGAGCTCCTTTACTTTTACTTAATCGAGTCATTGCAAGAAATGCAATTTATAGTCAAATAATTCTGCACATGAAGAGCAATTTGTGATTCCAATGAAGTAAAAGCGAATGACTCATTCATGATGACGCGGATAGAACTAGTTTTTTTTGTGACCGCAACAATGAAATATATAAATACAAATAGATTTGCAAGGAAGAGTCTACCTGATTCATTCATTTCAAAATGATGGGTCGTCTTGTGAGAAAAAAATGTAAGAATGTTGAGAAATCATAGATTTTCTGGGTAATACCAATTTCAAAGTCACTGGACAAAGACAAAAGAGGACAGGACACTTGAAAGTGATGACGCTACTGAACTGCAATAAGTTAATCTTAGCTGCATCTGCATGATCATTCTTTTTAAGTCACGATTTCAATTTTAAAGTGATGATTGAGATTAACATCAAAATTCATTTCACGTTCTTTTATTTAATTTGTACTTGTTTCTTGGTTGTGAGCAAGGTTGTTACTAGCTTGGAGCTACTGCGTAACATGAACTTTGAAGGCTTCTTCTAGGAAATGTAATATTCGCGAAAAAATGGCTTATTCATTTCTGAGGATTCAGCTGGCTTGTCTCCATTTTCATAAATGACATCTAAGATATGTGTAACTTTGCGCAGTTAAATTAGGTATTTGCCAAGAATCACAAGCTTTGAACCATTTGGTGAACGAGAACATGCATTTTTACATGCTTAAACATAAGTACCTATGAAACATGTACATTGCCCCCACGACAAAATTTTTCAAAAAGAAAAAAATGTTTGTTTTTTACTCTGGCTGACAGTTTTCAGTCGTGAGAAACGCATCATTTAACAACCTCAACCAGGATCTGAGCTTGAAACCTTTAACCTGAAAGTCACTGGTTTGATCTGATTTGATTTTGTCAGGCAGACTTGGAAATGCGTGTTAATTGCAATATTTTAAATGCGATCCATTTGGATCCAGGCTATGCTTTGCTCTCCGTCCACAACTGTTTGACATGCATGGAAATGTTTAATATTTTGGACATCCATCGAACTTCCAAAATAAATGGTAAATAGATGTTGGATCTCTACCAATAATGATGAATGCTTATATTAAAACAATGGAAAATTTTCTTCGCAGATGTTCAATTTATGCTTCTCTTGAAAAATTTTACAAATTGTTCGACAACTGAAACGGAGGAAGTCTTCCATCTCATGGACATTGACCATTCCGGTGAAGTTGATTTTGCCGAGTTTTATCTACTATTTTGCATTTTCATTGCTTGCAAGGTATGCAGATAATCACCAGTAGAAGTAATGCAGAAAAAGAGACAACTTAACAACAAAATTGTATGATTACAGGATACATACGAAAAGGAATTTATATATCGTCACTGCACCACAATATTTCAACTAATTGATGTCGATGGCTCTGGACAAATCAATGTCACAGAATTTAGTCGAATGGGTGTGATGTTCAACTTTGATAAACCGGCTATCAAGCGAATCTTCCATGAGTTCGATATTACTGGGGATAAACAGCTTGATTTCAGTGAATTCCGAGTCAGTGCAGTAATAATAATTTTTGATTCTAAATGAACTTTCATTTTTAAAACATGTCCATTTTCACTTCAGCTATTCACTATGGCTTGCATTGATGAAGCACGAGCGCAAGATTGCCGAGCAAAAGTGAAGGCATTTACAAAATACCGCGAGCGATTGCTATTTGCTTTAGAACCAACTCTGAGGAGATTTATACGAACTGATGTAAAATGTTTAATTAGAAATGCATTTTTAAAAAATATGCTTGTACCAGAATGATTCTTAGCTATGCTCTTCATTTAGAAATTACCAAGGCCAAGAGAGATTGAAGATATTGTGAATCACGTCAGACATCCTTATGTTCCCGGAAAGACGGACATCCTACGTAATTTTAAGTACCATGTTGTTCGAGATTCCTTCAAAGAATCGCGTGAAGAAATTCGCGACTACTTCAAAGAAAAATTATACAAAATTCCATGCCTATATTGCCTCTGCGGTTTTTTTCTCTGCTGCTACTGGTAAAAAATAATTAAATTTTTGTTTATTTCCTCCCATTTTGACTATTTGTTTGGTCCTTCAGCTGCGCTGCCACTAATGTGTCTGATTATATGGAAAACGGCAATTTTTGTCCTTGCAAATGCAAATGCCAATGTTGGAGTTGCTGGGGAAAATTCATTCGAAAATTGTGGACTTGCTGCTATTGCGTGTTTTCTTGCTGCCATTGCTGCCAAACCGAAAGAGATGAACGGCAGCATATTGGTCGCAGACCTAAAAAGAAGTGGCCAGATATGGCAGCGTTGCGCGAAGAACTTGAGGCCAAGAAGGAAGCAGAGGCGAGAAAGAGCATGGTGGAGAAAAAGAAGCGTAAGAAACGCAGGAGAAGGTCCGGAAGTCTTGAACGAGTTGCTAGTCGCATTAGTAGTCGAAGTGAAATTAGTAGCCGTAGTGAGTTTTCTACCATTAGCTCGAAAGAAAGCAGTTACTCATCAAAAGTTGATTTGCGCAAGAACAGGAAGGGCAGCGTATACAGTTCGTTTGGATCATCAATGTAAAATGGAGGAAAGTCGGTATCAACACTAATTTAGTTACACGTGTGTATTAATTACATTTTATTAAAATAATCCGTATTCGTAAATATAGTACAATTTACTGTAATTGATTATCGTATATAAATATGATTAAGTATTGCAAAATGTTTCTCTAGGCCGTTTCTCATTTTTCGTTGATGGTAGATTAAACCAATTGTTCATTATTTCAAAATCACAAAAATAGTCCCATTTAAATCCCTCAAAAATTATAGCACTAAAGTCATCAATTTCTTTCACAACTTTTGCTTCCCAATTGCCCAATAAACCCGAGTCATCTTCAGTACGTGCCAAAATGAAATTTGGTTCGACTCCATCCAAACCGTGAATTGACTGGAGGATTATGTCCTTCATTTCACTCGTATCTTCATTGTTTTCACCTGCCCCATCCCAATCCATGTGGCCAACAATTAAGGTCTCTAAAGCAGAAAAGCTGAGGATTTCCTTAAATAACTCAAGTCCCAGATGAGGTCGTCCACAGATCCAAGTAATATTTTTGGATGATTGGAAGAATTGTGTAAACTCATTAGCAAACTCCTGGTTCATTGCACAACAGTCAAAACAGAGAAAGTCGAGGGAGAACAAAATGGAAGCTGTGGAGTGCTCATTGCCACTGTACAAAATATTGCAGAATCCCAGCGAAAGTCTCCGCAGGAGGGAGCACTTGCCTCCAGTGAGAAATGCTGACAAATCAACTTGACTCAAACTTCGCGAATCATGCTCACCATAAAGAGAGCACTCAATTAAGCAGTCACAACTCGCCACCAAGGGAGTGAGGTCAGGGATCCGGCATCTGTACAAAACCAATTTTGTTAACTGCGAAGCTAATGCATTTTTTGGGATGTAGCTTTCATATAATGCCACTGTGTTGACTTTTTGAGGATGAAAAAATCCACCAAAATCTGCTGGCTTCCGTCGACACATTGAAATTAGCTCTTGTCCTGGGACCATTTTTACAATTACTCCTCCCCGCAATTTCACAAGCACTTTGACGTGATTATCCCAAGCTTGGACAGGGCTTGACCCGATGAAGATTAGGTTGCGCAAATTAAGTTCGTCGAGAAACATGCCAATCTCCTTAATACTTTTGAATGGCTCTTGAGATACATCCTCCAAGTAGAAGTCCTTTACACTTGGAAGGATCAAGAATTGGTCAAAGTCTGCACTAGGATCAATCCCGTAAGCACCTCCTGTGGGAAGTTTTACTTGTTCTAAGCGAATTACTTCCATTTTTGTGGATTTTTTGAGGCACTTAAGCAAGGATTTTGGAGAAATTTGCACATGCTTCAAGTACAAATGGGTTAGAAACTCGGTGCGATGAGAAGGGAGTGATTTGAACTTTGTAAACTTTTGTGACTTCTTCGAGGCTTGTCCCACGAATACAAAGCGAGTGTCAAATCGACCAAGGAGATAGTCATTTCCTGTTTCTTCCCAAGCTTGAGCTACTTTTCTCCATGAGACTCCTTTTTTCATTAAAATGGAGTACATTATAGAGGCTTTCCCGGATTTCTAAAAATTAGAAAAAAAAGTAATGAAATAAATGGCATTTACAAATTGCAAAACTTGGAAAAAGTCAAATCATCACTCTTTTTGCTTTTTACAACGTATAATGGTATTGCGTTATTACCGGGTCATCGCCAGCTCCCACTCCAATTTTGTACTTGTCTTCAAATGATAAACAGCCCATTGTTATGAGCTCATTCAGTAAATCCTCGAAATTCACTGTTTTCTGACTTAATACTTCAAAATTTGCTTCCACATTTTGGGAAATTTCCTTTTCCCTTTCGGTACTGAACTCCTCAGGAATGTCGTCTTCAAAATCACTCATTCTTTACGCCTTTACCACGAAAAATTAACCCTTTCAAACCAATTATTCTCAGTTATTGTCTCGCGTAGCCCCTTATAAAAATGCGTTTGTTCCCACAACTCACACAACACAACTATATTACTGCCCTTCACGAAAAATTTATTTTTACAAATTGCGAGAGAAATTCTCACATTCCTTGAACCCACACATCAAAACCAGATCCAATGTCGCAATCAAATCAAAATCGAAACTTGTCTCTCACAACACGACACGAGACGTTGAAATAAGTTTGATTACGCAATGTTCATCTGTGAAGCAGAGCTTATCTTCATCTGAGCAAAAGTTTTGAAGGAAAATCCTACTTTTTTTCGTGCAGTCTAAAAAGCTCGAGAGCAACTGCCTCCCTCCTTCCAATTAGATTTGCGAATGTTTTTGTCTGGTAATATATTCACGTCACACTTGCACAGCTCTTTAAAAGATGAGACAAAGTCTCTTGGTAGAACATTTCAATGCTTAATGCTATGCAGATTTTTTAAAAGTTCATGAAGGATAAGGTATGTACATCAACACATACTCTTTTCGTTTCATAGGATTCGCTAAAAAAATTTGCCGTTGTATTCAACCTTTCAATTGCATCTGTCATCCATAACTTTCAGTTTCACAATACGACAAATTCTACTGATTTTGCACAGACGAGAGGTGGAGAAGGAGCTCGTCAAATTGTTTTTGTTATCATCACCTGAATAGCTGCATTTTAAAGGAAAAACTAAAATATCAAGAGTTTGACCAGATGTAAAAAAAATAGTTCCGATCCCGCCCGAAAAGAGTTGCACCATGGACAAAGATAAATTTGATAATATTAATGGTGTTCGCTATAAGTATTTATAGAACACATTTGTGCAGTGAGCATCTCCCACTCCACTTCCTTCTTTAAAATGTTTTCTCTGACACTTTAGACGATCATTGAACACGCAAAGACGTATAAACCGACTGCATAAAATATGTTATGAAGCGGAGGATATACTGATAAACTGGCGTGTTTCTGGCGATTCATAAGATTCATTCGCCATCGCCACCGCATTGCACTGTTTCTCTATCTGTGTAATCATCTATTTATAGGATCGAAACTCTACTCCGAATCCCATTTACGTCAAAACCTGGTATATGTGTATGGGTAAGGAACAATCTCATCTGTTTTCAATTATTCTTTCATTCATGTGCCCATGAAAAAATGTTAACACTGATTTACTTTCTCACATCCAATTTTCGCTTTCATCGAGTGACTGATTTACTGAATAGTAAAAGTAAATAAAAGTTTAGTTTTTTTTTCGAATGCATGAAGTGATATGTCCTACCATAGCTTTTAGAATAGTAGAAAAGAAGAAAAAGATTAGATCGCGGTCACCCAATTTCTTACATGAACGCTCATTTCATTACTATATGTATGCATTAACATCAACCTATTTACATCAGTTTTAAATCAGGTCATACAAGCAATTTGTTATATTCAATCTCCTTTTATTTTCATCATAATCTTGTTTTAAACACAACACAAACAGTTAACATTTTATTAAAAACTTTCTGCAATGATGCAATATCTGACAATACTTATTCGGTAAGAAAAAAACAAGTTACAAATTAAACAATTTAAGTATAATAACACAGACTTTGAGAAAGTTGGGTAAAGTAATTAATTATAATACCACAAACAGTTAATGTGTTTGCTTTCTTTTATTTACAAAGTTAATATTTTGCAAATATCAATATTTTTTGTGCTCGTAAACATCTCATCTCATCATCACATTACACAAAACCTTTTTGAAGCGCAAGGTTCATTCAGATATCATTTCTTAAAAAATAAAATATAGATAATATCGGTCTCCTCGATAAACTAATTAAAGTAAGCGGTAGACAGATACAGCGTTCCTTTTTTGATGAGGTATTATCCATAATACATTGTGCATAAAAATCGATGAGTCAGGTTGAGTCAGGCAACAATAGTATATCAGTAGTAGAAATGCAAAAAAGGAATTTTGCAACAAGGTACATTACATACATATATACATGCATTAATTCACATGAAGTACGACTACATATTTTTACACTTACGTATGTAAACAACTTTTGCGTTAAGTATCAATTACAATATAACAGCATCCGCGATATCAGTCTAAAGCAATAATGAACCATGATGAGTTTAATCTAAAAACGTGTGTTCTAGTTCTATCGAGTCTTTTACTGCGACAACGACATCGTCGACCTAAGAATATTATGGCATCTTTACAGCGTCAAGCCTCATTTTTGACATCCAGGTACACAAAAAATCATAATACTTTAATTCAACGATATTTTCGTTGCATTTGGCAAGTTTCTCTTCGTGGAATCTACTATAGGCGAGCTTCTCTATAAGGTTCAAGCACAAGTTCACAACGAGGAAAATGAAAATGGTTTTTAGCAGAAGTACAATTACAATCCGAAGACGTGCGTCTTTTCTATTGTAAAGTTGTCATTACTATTACTATGATGTGTCTTTGTATTGTACTGAAAAAAATATCGTTGGGTAGTTGTAACAGTAACAGCAGCATAGATGAGACCGAAAAAACAATCTTGGGGGAATGCGAGAAATTGCTTTTCCAGTTTGCACCCTTCTTCATTCTCTCTGCTTTCTTGAGTTGGAGAGGTCAGACTTCCTTATTGTTTTCTGAACGTCGGTAGCTTCCAGCACGAGTTTGTTTCGGGGAAGCTGAAGTAAGTATATCTGCAGGACCTGCAAAATAATGAAGTACATTTTTTAATGTCAGCAAAAAAATTACATGTCAATGCCTGTGAATATTTCTTCTTAGTTTAAAAGTAAAAAATGAAACAATTTGCATGAAAAGCGGTAAAATAAAAACGAGTTATTCTATTCAATTTCCCACTCGATTTACCTTTGGCACCGCGAATCGTTTGGCGTCTTCGTGCCTGAACCATCCCAAAGACGACGGCAGCAAGGGATTTCCGATTCTGAGATGATCCCTGCTCGTATCTACGGAACCGTGAGGGTGCTCGACCTTTCACGAAGAAAGTCTCCATTTCTCCTTTTCCCTTGACGGGAACTAGGCCCCGGTATTCCAATTGAAACCCATTTTTCTCGAGAATCTAAATGCGAGAAATCATTCATGGTGAAGTAAATTGATTTTTGAAGATTGAATGATTTTAAATACTAAATTCAGTTTTAGACATACTTGTGCCGCATCTTTGGTAACTTGAATGGAATCAGGAACACCAGTGCTGTCCATTCGACTTGCCTGGAAATCAAAGATTATGCGAAACGAATATTAATGTCGGGTTCGATGGAGTCTTGTGCATTTTATTCATGCAAAAATAAATGACTTGCCTCGTTCACAGTATTTCCCCATACATCAAAACATGGCTTTCTCGCTCCGATCACGCCAGCGACAACGGGACCACAGCTTATACCTGCAGCAAATCGAAAAATAATTGAAATTGACGGTTTCATACAAATAAAACCCTGAAATCATTTGTTTTGGAAAATTATCTCGAAAAGAAGGTGCCAGTAAACTGCTTGTATTATACTTAAATCCTATTTGAACAGTTTTACTAGTAAATTAAAGGTTTAGTGCTAGCTTAACAGTGGCAACTTTTGAACAAAACTTTTTTGTGTTTTTTCTTCGAGCTCTGAAACAGTAATGTGTTGACTTTCCCATCATTTCATTGAGCAAAATGAGAGAAAGTGCTCGACCAAGCATGCGAGAAGTTTGTTTTCCCGTGAGAATCAAACTTTATTTAGACGATTAATATAATGAGTTAATGAACTAAATCCAAAACTATTATTGGATTTAAAGATAGCACGAATAGATTACATCTGTGTTTATGTACTTCTGATTTCAGACAAAAAAAATCCGACTCTTACCTATTCGAAGTTTGAAGTTGTTAAAGGCATGTCGGTTCAGTTCCTCCAACTTGTCCTTCATTTCAAGGGCAAAGTCCACAAGAGTGCAAAGATGTTGGCAGTTTTCTTTATCCCCCGAGTCCGCCTATGTGAAATCAAGAAGAAATACAGTGAAATTCCATAAAGGGAGATGAAAATCCTTGATAAAATCAGCATTTATTTAATCGACTACACAAATGCAATTTCTTGAATCCCTTTCTTCCTCCAAATCCAGAGTATTGTAACTACTCTGGGGAAAATGGATACTAGGAGAAGGTACCTAGTTTTACTCCCACGCAATCATGATTTCCCTCATTCAATCATGTATACTTTTATTCTCAGAAACAACAATAAATGAATAAAACGTGCTAAACCCAACTTTGTTTTTGTATGACAAGTTACCATTATTTACAAAATTTTTGTATGCTGCTGCGTTCATTCAAATGTACCTAAGTTTCATTTTACGTCATTGCCACTACTATTTTAGGAAATGGCCAAGTTTTGTACGAATGTCTTAATTCAAAATATTTTTAGTCCTTACTACTGCGCCATTGCATTTCATAAACTGACTGATGAACAAGGACTAAAGGATAAACGGCGAGATAGAAAAGACATTTGTAAAATGGCTTCCCGTATTTCACAAAACGCACTCAAATGCCTCTTGTATGTCACTGTAAATCATAATAATGCGTTTCTTTCATTCTACCGTTGAAAAAATAAGAGCTTCTTCATGACTATCACGACTTTTATGGAATGCCAGGGCTCTCCATTTTCCCTTTTTCTTTCAGGGTGAAAGCTAACGCGGAGATTAAGGCAGTGAGTGTGAAAATTACATGCTTGTCCTTCATCCGATGCAGCCAGCCAAGCCACCCATCCTTTAACAAGAATGAGAGTGAGTGCACATTATTGTAGACTAAACTGTAATGTAGTGGTTTATGGCATAAGAATAGTAATGCAGACCTCGTGAAGCTGTAAGGAAAGGGTCAAAGTGTTAAAACGTCGGGAACATAATGGGTTTCCGTTATAGGCCGTTAAAACGCCATTTTACAACAAGTGGGAGTGGAGGGCAACGCCTAACTTACCCCCAAGCCACTTACCCCCATCAATCTACCCCCATGGTCATTTACCCCCATGGACATTTACCTCCGTCAATCTACCCCTATGGCCACTTACCCCCATGGACATTTACCCATATCAAACAATTTTTCCATTTGATGGCCACGATTGAAACATGAACCTAGAAACGGTAGCACATTTATCACACGATTTTGCTTGGGGAAAGAACAAAATATTATTTCGGCCTTGAAATGCTGTTCATGTTAGAGAACAATGGAAAAGTATNTTCATAGTTTTAGGATTTAAAAGCATTTTTATCCATACCTGATCACTAGGATTTAGTCCAGAGCAAGCCATATATGTTGAGGCAACAGTCTTAATTTTCTCTATTGAGGAAAAGCGTCTTTCATCCAGCAACTCATCAAAGTCAACTGTGAAAAATGAGAGAAAAGAGAAAGGGTGTTAGAATGGTGCACTCGGATTAACCAGTTCTGCCTTTTCTTTTCACCTTTGATTTGTAAAGGGCACATTCCGTTATCACATTCTATTCCTTTTTTTGTTGAAAATGCATAAAAGAATGAAACCAAGAAAAATTAAAACATTTATGTACTTTTCAAACTTGTTTCCTTCTTTAATATTATTTACTTTTTCTATCATCATTAAGCTTTCGTCCTACTTATTTCCTACTAACCCAAAGCCACGAGACGGTAAATTATCAACGGTTCGTTAATCCCTTTAAAAGATTATAATAATGGTGACGACAAACGTATGAAATGAAAACAGAAATGCGTCTTTTTCACCCAACCACACCCACGTCAATAATGGGAAAAGTGTCATGAGAGTGAAGTTCTCCACCATGTAATCCCATGTTTTAATCTTTGTTGTGGTATGTGGCCTTGCATCCCGCCTACATTACATTACATCGTATCACACATAAGTATTTTCGTCAAAGGAATTTTCTCCTAGTTTATTTCTGCCACTCTTCTTCTTCTCTAGTTTTTAATCACATTTCTCTCTCCAGAAAAGGAGATCGATTTTTTTGTATCTACTTAAAGGATAAGCTGCTTTTGCTTCAGAGTGATTTACATTGTTCCAAGTTATTCTATTAAAAATACTTTTGAGAAAGGCCATGGATATCTGCAGAGAATTCAAATTCGCAATGTAGTAAACAACATTCATAAACTCTGATTCGGACGACGTTTTAATGGTCGTGCTTCTCCCACTTTCAACATCCCACCCAACAAAAATCAAGTTAAAATGTGATGGGAATAGTTTTCCCTTTGCTTTTGAAATGCCCGATAGCTGAAAGCTGTACGACGTGGCGTACATTTAGAGCTTAATATACTGGACCCCTCAAACTATAACGGATTTTTGTATCCCGATGATTACCAAATTGTTATCGAATTGATCGATTTTCACAAAAAGAGTCGTGTATTGCTCTGAATACATTCACTTCGCAATCCATCCATTGCATGGCATAACTTATTCCAAGGGCGTTTTATAAAGATTGGCTGAAGCTAATTCAAATCATGGCTAAGCATCTTTTGATAAAAAAATGTCGGCGAGTCGAGTGCTAGAATTGGATTCGCTATTGCAATCTTATTCATATTTTTAGGACTATCAGTAGATCATGCATTTCATTTCAATATTACATGTTACGCCATAAATCAACTATGAACTGCACAAAAACCGTTTAAGTAGTCCACCCAAGTTTCGACACTATCTTGCTTCCTTAATCATAACATAAATCATAATACTCCTTGTAAAAAATTCAACGTATTTCAGAGAAAAAGACGGCGCCTTACGTCTTGACGTCTCTCCTCCGCGGCGAGGAAATGCATAGCCACATGATCCGGCAAGATATTCCTGAGAAGTTGAGAATTGTATGTTCTGGTTTCCTTCATATCTTGAAGCTCATGCTCAGCCTGTTTCTTCCACAAGAAATCTAGCCTTGACGTCACCTCAACAAGTCGGGAATGATAAAAGACGACGTAGCCAAACAGGAAGATCATCATAAGCAACTGGTACAAGACTGGAATTCTATATAAAAAAAGTTACATGCTATTCAATAAAAATTGACAGAAATACTTATTGTGCCACATAGCATCCCAAATTATGCCATGTCTCATTCGTATGCTGACATCATATCACATACATTTCAGAATATACAAAATACGTACATGAAACTTGAAACAATAAAACTGGCGCTCGGCATAAAACTGAAATGAAAGAGACTTCAACCTCTGGTTTTTTTTAGTTTGCCGTAGATGTCAAGTGCGTAGAAAATTAAGTGACTTGAATGATATGCAATGAAAATAAATCTTTAAGAATTAGTTTCATTTGAAAATTATATCGTCTTACCTGCTGATTTCCCCCAATCCGTCTTCACCAACATTGAAGAAGTCATTATACGGCCAAAAAATCAGGATCGAGTAAGTCAAAAAGAGAAAGGCGACAATAGCAACTTTCACCATAAAGTACAATTTTAGAAAGGCAGCCAAAGAGACCATGCACAAAACCCAGGAATACACCACATAATGCGGACTGCCATTACATACTTTTCCACCGTCCCGTGAAAAATACGCCGAGTTCTGCGCGTTTCCTCCATGATCACTCACCGTACCCGTTGTTCTTTTAGAAGAGCCGGGATTATTATTATGATGGAATTGATGATCATTATCATTTCCGTTCCCTTCATAATCATTGATTCCATTAGATTGCTTAGGCCGGAAGGGAGATCCATTGGGTTCATCGACTCGTCCTTGTGCCACAGGATCTCGAAAATGATCTATATCCTTGAAATGAATTTTATCATCTTCTCTTCCATTGAAATGGCTATCAGTACTAGTTCGTCTAGACGAGGATGATGTGCCGCCGCCATCAGAGGTGGGCTCATGAGTATAAAATTTATCCCTAGATTTAACTTCCGCACTAAAAATACTATTTTTATTTTCATCAACCCTTGCATTCTCTTCTCTCCTCTTGGCGGCGACAGTCGGAGAAGGAGCGGTATAGCCACTTGTTACCACGCCATAACGTCTCTTTCTCTTGCTACGTGATGGTATTACAATGTCATCGTCATCATTATCATTAACATGATTCGGGAGTGACGCTGATGCTGAGGAAGTACTACCTTCCTCCTCATCATCCTCCTCCATTTTCATTGTACTCGACATTATTCTCATTCTCTCACGATTATATTTATGATTATCGGGGTGATTAGTGAATTGAGTGTTGCTGATGAAATTCAAACTGTGAATATTATTATTACTACTCTCCACATCTTTCTCCTCCCTCGAATCCATAAACGTAGAAGTGGAAGATTTTTGAAAATTGTTATTGT
Source organism: Seira musarum (assembly GCA_027743895.1). NCBI lineage: Eukaryota > Metazoa > Arthropoda > Collembola > Entomobryomorpha > Entomobryidae > Seira > Seira musarum. The sequence goes on along the minus strand of JAHZMX010001617.1, from coordinate 9,563 downwards.
TATTATTGCTAGTTCTATAGCTATTGAAAGTCTGAGTTCTTTGGAGATCTGCCCATTCCGATGCTGATGTTGGCTCCGTAGAATGAGTATAAGATTTTGTTGGAGGAACTTTCTCCTTGGAAAAGTGAAAGTCTTCGTTGATATCGGCCATGTCGGCATTGCTGTAGTAGATTGTGTTCGTTGTATGCCGACGAGGATGAAAGAAGTGATTCTCCTCGTAATTATTGATACTTCTTTCAACAACTGGGAAGGATGACTCCAAATGAGATCTTTTGCTTCTTTTGATTCCTTCTCCTGAAGGCGAAACTTTAAAACTTTTATTCTTCTTGGGTGTCGTATTTGAGGATGGGCTAGGGCTTGAAAAGTATGATGATAATGAGCCGATTGCATGTATAAATGAAGACATTGAAGGAATTTGTTCGTTACTTCCTCCTTCCAGTTTGAGCTTATTATTATTCACAGAAGTAGTCTTTGTTTCTGCTCTTCTCTTTGAGGATGATGAAGTCTTTGAGTTCGCTCTTTTCTTCTTTTTCCCCTTTGCACTACTAATATCACTACCACCACCACCAAAACTACTACTTTCACCAAGTTCTATTATTACCTCCGCCGAACTCATGTTTGCCCGATAGAGTCGCTTTGTTTTTTCAGAGTTATTCTTTGAACTTCTTATCTCCTTAGAAGTTGCGGTGTCGGCGGGGCTGGGGTTAACTACTCCTCCAGATCCAGATCTTTCCCTTGTGTTTCTTTCACTTCTTTTTCTAACCGCATCAGCGAAATCATCAGCATCACCATAACTAACACTCTCCAATTTTTCTCCATTCTGCAAAACTTTCAGGTCATGCCTTTCCCTGTCTTTTCTTTCTCGCTCATTTGTATGATGTTCACCTCTCTTTTTACTCTCGAAATACGGAGAAGCCTCTTTTGGTAATGAAGAGACTGTTCCATCATTCTTGTTATTTATGATCCCTCTTGAACCTGACAAGAGAAACGAATTTGAGTTTGCACCAGCTTCAGCTTTTCGCTGTGAAGTTGTAGTTATGCTTCGTCTTTGTCTGAGATTCTTGTTCTTGGGGTCTTCTACTTTAGTTGGCTTGTCTTCTTCAAGGGCAGCCTCGTTCTTCATTGTAGATGTTGACCTCTTGTCCCGGGCTAATTGGTTTTCTTTATCTGTAAAACAAACATTGATATATCTTTCATAAATTTTTCTTCCATTCATGCAAAATGCTAACCTTTCTTTGAGAAGAGACTTTAAGAATTTTTAAAAAGATCTAACATCTCATGCTATTGAAATTGGAACTTTTTGAAGATGTTCATATATCTAATCAGGTTCTTTTTAAATAATGCTATAACGCAAATCAGAAAATGAAGCAAAGGTTGAAAAGTAAACAATAGAAATACAATAACGTCAAAGTCATCAGCAATAAGTATAATCTCGAACTTGGTAATAAAGAAAAGACAAGGCGAAACAAATGAACATGACATTACATATTGCACTTGAATTGCTAAGAAAGGACAAATCGCATTCAAGGAAACTGAGAAAAACATTTTCCAGGAAAAGGTCTGGATGCATTCTGATCCACTTATCTTTCAACTTTTTGTTTACCCTTTTTGATGTTATAGAAAAAAGAAACCTCTAGAAAAAAAAAAAAATCCTGCATCCCTTTCTTGGAAAACAGGAAAAGCGATACACATGGTTCTATCAATTGAAGCAATGTTTTTCTGTCCAGTATTAAAAGATTTTCGATAGCCAATCCCAGATCAAACAAAAAGAATTATCTTTAGAATTCTCGTACATAACAATTTAACCCCTTTTCCCTATCACCACCAACAGAACAGAAGTCTTGTTAATAGCTCACTTGTACACACATCCTTTCTCCTGACTTTCTTCCTCTCCAGGGATTTCTCTTTTCATTCTGTGCACAACAACGTAGGGAAAAATAAAAATGCTTCTTTTTATGACTACAAATGATAGCTCAGGGAGTTTTCTCAAAGAAAGAAAAAACTTTTTTTTTCGTTCTTACTCCCATTTATTAACACACTTTACTCCTCCGAGAAATTCAATAACATGAATTATTTCAGCTAGAATAAGAAAAGCCACTTTACTTTCATCTACCACAAAATAGGGTATGCTGTATAAGTGTAACTATGTACTTATCTCAAGTACTACAACCGCATTCCCATTCTTTGTAAACTTTCTTTGAGGAAGGTTGTAATGAATCACAATTATTACTTTTTTCAAGCTCGTCCCGACCAAAACAAAGTAAGCTTTCAGAAAGAAAAGGCCTAAAATTACGCAATATAGTACCTCTTGAAATTATCATGAAAAGCGAGAATCACAAAAAAACAAACAAACAAACAAAGTACCCAACCCAAACAACTCAGATTCCTCGTCTTGTCAGTGACTCTAAATAAGTGGTTATTAAATTACTAAAGAATGCAGAAAAATGCGCAATATGTTTTAGAAGGTCATGTCAGTTCCAACTGCTTAGGTATAAAATAGTTAAAATAGCCACTATATAGTTAATGTTAATGTCTTCTTTTTTTAACAAGAAAAACACATTCTGAAAACAATTAATCCTTTTGATCTACCTACATGTTTGTCATCATAACTATATCTAGTGCATTGTTCACAATTGCGCAAAATATACAACACCAAAGACAAGGACGGTTTGCTCGAATCGCATCCCTTTCCCTCATTCACCATCTCTTCGTGGAAAACGCAAACTCCTTAATTTCCTTTTACGAAATTAGCTCAGCACCAGAAGAAAAAGTTAAACCCTGTTTGCTCCCAAACTCTTTTCCACAGTCACGCCTCTACTACAACCAAATTAGCAACCCATATGTAGTCCTTTCGCATCTTCTAAATAATTTACTGCAGTGATGATGTTTAAAAAAGTTCATTTTATACTGGTGGTATGGTATGGCGGTGGTTGTAGTTTTTCTATCATCAGCATCATCATAAAAACATTTTCAGTTGAAATAGCAAAGCAAGTGCCTTATACATATATCGTTTTTAGGTGGTGCAGTGCATTGCTCAAATTTCTTGTAAACTAATCCAGCATTTTCCCAGGCTGACACTAGCAACGGCACTTTGCCCCTTTGTGGATCTCATCTTTCTTCAGACCAGACTCAACAACATCAACATCAACACTATTTTCCTAATAAATTGCTGAGAAAGTGAAAATGCCCATAGTCGATACTTTTCCCACCCGTGGCATTTCCAAACTTTTCCTTTGCTTGTCTTGGCTTTGCCTTTGCTCAGAGCTAGAGGCTATTAACTCAGCATTTCCCTTATAGGTATAAAATGACAGCACATGATAGTAATGCTTTACAGGCGAAGACTTGAAAATGTTACTAGGAGTATGAGTAAGTAGAAAAAAATGCAAAGTATTTCTTGGATAATCTTACGTCTTCCCTTCCCATAGGAAATTTCTCAAGTAATTCGGATGGGAACTAATTAGTTGGAGTAGTAGTAGCAAAAATTCTCCATCTTCAAGTTTCGCAATCGACCGTTTTGGATTCATGGTGAAAAGGATATAATCGAAAATTTCCATAATATTTTCTCGGAGACGTGCTGAGGATTTGGCAAAGCAAAGACCGAAATGGAAAGCGTTTTTTTTTCTCCGGCACAACTATGTACAACCATAACCATCACATCACAAAAGTTGACTTTGACTTTTGTCCTGTCTTAGGTCAAGACAAGAGGGGAGAAGCATAATAGCTGAAAAATGTCCTGACTTGAGAAAATCCTCATTCTTATTATGGAGAACGTGCCGTTTCTACCCCATGAGCTACTTCAAGGGGAAAAAAATTGTCACATTACGTTAACGTAAAGCTTTGTTAACCCGAATAAAATTGGAATGTCCAGTTCGTTTATACTCACAACCTTCAAGAAAAAAATCCCTTTCTCTTCCAACAGCGGAACGCTCGTTATAACGAATGTATTAGTTTTGGGGAAAGAGAAAAAATATTTTGGCAGAGAAAGAAACACGTATAATGCTTTATTCGGAGTGATCAAGAAAAATTTATTGCTGACGGATAGCAATACATTAGCAACATTAAGCTTGATGTATGCCACGTACGAGAGGAAGAGCTGCAGAAGAGAAATCTACAAAAAAATTCTTGACTCCACTTGTTCGCTATTCATTTATTTTGAAAACCATACCTAAACCTACGCAACTTTCCATAAAAGTGGCTCAAACTACTTTCACCATTGAAGGGCAGACATTGCAAGCTACACATGTACATTCTTTTCAAACAGATTTTTTATGCCTCGAACCAAAGTCCCATTTCATCAGGAGAAGGAATTGAAGAAACAAGTCTTGAAACTCAGCAAAAAAAGCTAATCTATAGCATGTGTCCAGAAAAACTATTTTATAAATACGATTTCCCGAGAAATTCAATGTTTTTATTCGTCCAGCAGAAAAAAACCAAAGCATTATTTAAACAAAGACGAAAAGAGACAAAAACGCCAATAGCAAAAAAAAACAAAAAAAAAACGATGCGATGAATGCATGGGAGTGGGTTTGAGCGATTTGAGCGATGCGATTAGATAAATAAAGTTAGACTGAATAAAGAAAAAAATTCTTTTCTTTGGCCACTGTCGTTTCAAACCTGTGACAGTGACAATTGTGATGGCGAGAGAGGAAATATACTGAATTTTTTGAAGTGGTCCACCAACACAATGCTCAACATTGAAAAAAAGCCTCGCATTTTCATTTTGCTCAGGTCATCGTTATGGAGTAGATGTAAAAGAACAAAGATTAACTAAAGCCAATAAGTAAAATGAAAGAGGAATTCGTCAAGTCCCAAGTCCCTAAAGACAGCTATGAGCCGAGAGTAAGAGACGTGTAGAGCTTCATTTTTAAACGACTTTTTTTTACAGCTTACTGTGTTTACTTTAAGGATAATCAGGCAGCGGAGAAAATATAAACAGCGGAGGAGGAATGGTTGGTAAGGCAAGCCCAAAGTAAAAAAGCTGGAGAGTGAAAGCCCAAGCGACGAAATTGCAAAAAGGTTGACGGCACTGACATGACACGTTCTACAAACCGTGTACGACATTGTTTACTTACACCACCACCACACACCATACATACCATTCCTTGCTTCATGAAGCGTACCCAAAAAAAATATTAATACTGTGGAATTCCAGAAAAAAAACTAAACCATTTCCGTCTTTCCACTACATTACGTGACTTTCAGTGCAAGCCAAAACAAGCAGTGTTTTGGGATCGAGCTGATAGGGACATGGAATGAGGATGATGAGCTTAAACAGGATGAGGGGTTTTAGTAAGCCAAGTTGTATTCCAAAGTGGAATAAAATTTAAAATGGAATTAAGTAATGCAGAGAAAAAAGGGGCCATTATAGTTTGGATGGAATCACAAAAAAAACTTGTTAAAACGCAATCAGAAGATTTAGCAAATGATGATAGAAGAATTAAATTAAGCTATATTTCATGTCACGCATATGACGTAAATAAGTGTAAATCTGAATAAAAATCTCATTTTCTGGTGTGCTTTAAAAAAATGGGGAATTGTTTTCCCTGGCAAGAGATTGAAATTGAAATAATTTTGAAATTTAGATAAGGCTTCTCCCTTTCTCATGCAAAAGGTCAACGGATTAAACGCGAGCAAGATGAAGGTGAAAGAAGGTTATACAAACAGCAAGATTACCCTTACCGTTCATCGTCTTTCAAAGTTGATAATGAGCCGAGTGGTGTTGAAGAGTCGTTAGGAGGGAGAGTGCTGTCCACGGAAGACGTCGTCCTTGAATCATCAAAATCATGAGGGATCACCACGCTACCAAAATCGGCTTTTCTACTCCCAGTATCTTGAGACTTCCCGTTGTAATACACAGTCTTGCTGTAGTTTTGGGTTCGAAATGCATCCCGGTCAAAACTTAACTGTAAAAGATGATTACAAACACGGGTTTCACATTAAATTCATAAAAACAAGGCTCATGTTGCAAAGATTAATCCATTATATTTGATTTAGAGTGCCCTATTACATCTTTTATTTAAGTATTTTGCAATGGAAATTACAAATAAACATTTTTTATATAAAAATCCCAGCAAAAATTTAATCCTAGCAAGAAAAAAGGAAATGGATCATTTCTTTTCCTGTTCTGACAAGGGAAACTTTAAACGCTGTCTCGAATTTTTTCCCTCCATTTAACAAAATTTATTGCCTATCTCAAGAGGAAAAGTATGGTCATGGGTGACTCAAGTCACAGTCTTGCTGTAGTTTTGGGTTCGAAATGCATCCCGGTCAAAACTTAACTGTAAAAGATGATTACAAACACGGGTTTCACATTAAATTCATAAAAACAAGGCACATGTTGCAAAGATTAATCCATTATATTTGATTTAGAGTGCCCTATTACATCTTTTATGTAAGTATTTTGAAATGGAAATTATAAATAAAATTTTTTTAGATAAAAAACCCAACAAAAATTTAATCCTAGCAAGAAAAAAGGAAATGGATCAATTCTTTTCCTGTTCTGACAAGAGAAACTTTAAACGCTGTCTCGAATTTTTACCCTCCATTTAACAAAATTTATTGCCTATCTCAAGAGGAAAAGTATGGTCATGGGTGACTCAAGTGAACCGTATATCTCTCTCATATTCTCTGTGAGAAAGAGTATGATAATCAAGATAGCGAGACCCAAAATACTTACAATGGTAAGACCTGTAGCTAAAGCGATGGTGGTAATGACGAGAACGACAAAAATGCTTCTATCTTTCCAGCACAAGCTGAACGTATCCGACCAGCGTATCAGTCTTTCTGGAAGAACGGGAAATTCATTTGCCATTACGACGATTAGACAGCACGTCAGGATGATGGAGGCAACTGTCAGGGTAGCTATGGTCACCGGTCCCCTGCAGAACAAACGAAAAATAATAATAATTTCAATCAAATGCTATTCCAAGAAAATGTCATGAAAGTCGTGTTCAACTCTTTAAAATGCTGAAACAGTAAAGAAAGAGTCCACCTCTAGGGGCAAGCTGGCACTTCATTGAGAATCATTAAAAGGAATGTTTTTGGTGAACACACGTGTTCATCCGAAAGTGAATAACCCCTTGTTCGCATTTTCACTTACGTTGGAATCATAACGGCCAAACTAGCTGCAGTGAAGAGCCAAATAATGAAGACGCAGAGCACGTTCGATTTGAACGTGTCCTCCTTCAGGAGACAGAACTGGAAAAGAGATAAATAAACACGGAAAAATCAACTTTTTGCATACGACTACGATCCCAATGGGGTTCCTAAAAGGAATGCATTGCTTTCTCTGCTTTTCATGAGAGAAATATAAATGGGACACTTTCTCTCAGTGTTAACGTCCTTTAACGCAATAAAAATGTGTACTTTAGCTTTCCAGTGTTACNAGAGCCAAATAATGAAGACGCAGAGCACGTTCGATTTGAACGTGTCCTCCTTCAGGAGACAGAACTGGAAAAGAGATAAATAAACACGGAAAAATCAACTTTTTGCATACGACTACGATCCCAATGGGGTTCCTAAAAGGAATGCATTGCTTTCTCTGCTTTTCATGAGAGAAATATAAATGGGACACTTTCTCTCAGTGTTAACGTCCTTTAACGCAATAAAAATGTGTACTTTAGCTTTCCAGTGTTATCCAAAACGCTTACATCTCAAAACTTCCTGAAAATGTTTGTGAATTTGAACTTTCCACTGAAAAGGCGCTTTTCCATCTCAAACGATTTCCCTTGTACATCCCAAAATACATTGGATAATGCGTAATTACGTAAAGCAAGCAAAAAACGATAAGCAATTTAGGTTAAAATCGAGTTTTTCTGTAAAATGATACGGAAGCTCTTGAACTCGTTTACTCGAAAAATGTAAACAGCTCGCGTTTTCTCCCACATGAATGGATTCGATCTGGTCATGTAAGCTAAAAGACAAGTGCAAGTTTTCTTGTTCCGTTGTAGACAACAGAAAAATTGAAAAAAAAGGAGCATCGAGATCGAGCAGTGGAACGTGACTAAAAAGGATAATGCTTGATCGAAAATATTGTAAGTAGATACTACGTCTACCCAAGGTAATAATAGTACGGACTGAAGACAAAGCACACCACCTGACTAGCATTTTTTGAAATAGACAATCTCCGCGAGCTTTTCCAACTCATTGGCCAAACACAAGAAATTATAGCGACAGAGAAGAAAATTGGGAAATAAACAAAATTGATTATTACGAGGGAAAACGAGTTAATAACTTTAAGGCTTAATGGGAGATAACCTACATGTTAAGACATGGCTTGGATGTGCACATTCTCCCATCTTGTAATTTATTTTTTATCTTTACCTCGTCCTCCATTTTGGGATCCTTAAATGTCAGCTTTAAATTTTTGATGTATTGTTCTTGCATCCTTCGATTAGAGTCGATTGCAATCCATCTATCCATCAAGAATTCCATTTCATCCATCTCGTTACCCCAAATCATCGTGCGACTTGAGGAGTGATTCGTGCCATCATATTCTGATGAGCCTGTTGTCTCTTGGTAGTTTCCGGATTGATCCAATGAGCAACTCTAGGGAAAGCCAGAAAATGAATACATACATAATGTGCATATTATACGTTTATTAGAAAATCACGTCATCTTTCTTAAGTCTTGAGTAAGTCATCAAGAAAAGTTTAACAGCTTCCAAAAGTGCTCAAATTTTGCAATAACGTCATTCACATATGGGGATTTACATCGACAATAAAGGGACTAAAGTCAATATAGTGTTAAATGGTAATCGGATAAGGAAGCATTCATACTTCTAGAGAAAGCATAAAATCACAACGCCTACTCATATTTAAAGTAGACCTGACTGACATTGAGTGAATGAATACGCAGTAGCGTATGAATAGATGCCAGATTGTACTCCCCTTTTGATAAATTGAATGGATATTTTGCATGAGAAAAAGAGTACTTTCTCCCCTCCATTATTGTCTTGGACTACTACTATTACTACTATAACATTGGACGAAAATTGGAGTAGGTAACCCCATTTACGACCTTTCTCCTTGAGAAACTTCATAAAAAGGTTGATATTATAAATCGGAGCAATTCATACTTTTCTTCTTCTTTTTTCTTCATTTCATTGTATCAAGGTCTAGGCCATGAATATTTATTATATAAAAAATATTACGAGGACTCTGCAAAGTTATTACTATTACATTCGTAGGAGTGGATTGGATTGGATATGATATAGTATTTTTCATTTGGAAAAATATCATGAATCTTTTTGACAATCAAATGAACTAAGGGAATGATGCGCATTTATAGATTACTTAAGAATTTTTTCCTGTGTATTGCATTGCGCACTATAGTATGTCTAATGATGACATCCGCAATTACTCACTGTCTTCTCATCTCCCTTCGGAGTTGAATGGAGCATGAAAGTGAAGCTGTCATTTGTTAACATTTTTTCCACCTCTCATAACTCCATCCTCGTATTTATTTGACAAAAAAGATTGTATAATCTGAAGCTGGAAATCTTTTAGTGACTCTTTCTTCGTCGGGAACAAGGTCGAAACGATTATCAGACATTTCCTTTGGCA
>JAHZMX010001616.1:0-30792 GCA_027743895.1 Seira musarum | reverse complement strand
TGTGGCTTAATCCTTTCCCCTGCCCATTATCATGCTCATGAACCGAACCATATTCATGCACGGCACCTGCTAAATAATAAAATCTTCATTCCACTTGCAATACATGTGTGTATGTAAATGCTGCTGGTTGTGGTGAATTAAAGTATTTCTCGTCACCTTAAAATAGACGGGATTAATGTAAGGTACCTCTTCATCATTAAAATATCAACGGTATCCACAATTCTCGCTCTTTTGCACCTTAGCCGTCAAACGCTTCACACACACATTCTCCTCGACTGCGACTCGAACATTCCTCCGCCGTTTCATCGGTCATTCTTCTCTTGCTCAAGTAAGTCAAACTTATTTATTTGCAAGGTGGTTTGGTTTAGTTCGCCTATTTAAAAAAAAACATACGGAAAGCCTTTTCTCGGGAAAAAAGTTCAATACATTTTTTATTGCCCGACAAACCATAAAAAAGGGAAACATTTCGTTTGGTTTTTTAAATAGGAACCGTATATAAAGGTATATACATCGGCCAAAGAAAAAAGATATTGTTTAAACATCTAGTATTTCCCCATCTCAGAGTAAATAGGCACATATGAAACGCAATATGTTAAGAGGTGTATAAGAGTGTGTAGGTAGGACAGGACGTAAAGCGTAAAACTTATTACGTAAATACGTACAACAGAGCTTTCTCATTTTTCCTGACGTTATCAATATTCTTTTGTAGGTGTATTTTTTAAAAACTTGTTGACTTTTGAGAGATTTTCACAAATTAATTCCAACATATTCGTTTTATTTAGTCCCAGAAATTGAAAAAATATCTATTCTGTCTGAAATTACGCGATTTGTTTGTGTCCATCTGTTTCATCCAAAGGCCTTACTACTAGATTTTAGATGTGAGTATTTCGTTCGGCGTTGTCAATTTTTTAAATGATCCAAACAAGTTAAAGGTATAAATTTTGCTGAGGATCAGCCGCGCAAGAAGTTTTTTTTTGTTTTGGTTGATCTAAAAGCTATTATTATGGCCAAGTGAATGTTCATTGTCGGCGACAATTTGTCGCTCAATTCAATTAGATCCTCGGGGAAACACAAAAACATTCTTTGGATTGATGAGAAGCGGTTCAGTATTTTAAAACATCGTTTTATTGACTGATTGGGTCGAAAAGTCTTGATTTTAAAAATTCTGAAACTTTCTAAAAGCTGAAAGAAACGTTTGGTCGACATTGTTATTATTTATATAATATTCAGAGTTAAAATAGCTTTGAAAAAAGTTTCAATATCAAGTTTCTAAAAAAATAATTTTTCTATTTCAGTTTGTTTTGGTTCCATTCGCTCGTCAATAACAAGTCAAAATGGTTTCTCAACAAAGGATGAAGGTTGCCAATGAAAAGGCGCAGAAGATGGTGACTTTGAGAGGAAACGTTCCAAAGTCAACTGTAAGTTCTTAATGAAGCAACAATGATCCCGTTATTTAGGTTTACGACTTCAATATCACATAATTTAATTGATATTTTTAACAGCGCCAGAGTGACGAGAAGTACCCCGTAGCGCCTTGGTTGATGGGTCTCTTCATTTTTGTTGTCTGTGGCTCAGGTAAAATAATTTTCATGTTTTCATATAATGACAATTAATAATGATGAACAACTTGTAAATGTTGTATTGTTTTTCTTGCTAGCCGTATTCCAAATTATCCAGAGTATCCGTATGGGTTAAACTGGACAGAAGATCATCATTATTCTATTCAGCGCTATCATCATTCATCATGGATTAAAAGAAAATAACTCACTTTAATTCCATAAAACTTCGCATCAAATTTGCTTGTCTGATTTTTTTTCAATTTTTGAGAAGTAAAGCACGTGCTATAAAGATGTATTTGTAGAACAATTATTGCTCTAGAATATTCTTTTAAATTTCAATCCTGCAGGAAAGGTTTAAAAACATTGGGCCTTATAGGGTATTGTGTACATAAAAAAAGACAAGCTAATAACTCGCACATAAATCCATACCCAAGAACTTGACAAGATCCTGTGAAGTTTCTCATGATTTCATTTTTTTTCTACTACGAATTATTTCAGTGTGCTATTATTATTGTTAACGTGAACTTGTATCCGTATTCCATTTTCTTCTACACAGTTTAAATAAGTTCTCCGATTTTTTACGTGTTATCGTGTACAATACTGATTTGCTTAAAAATATATTTTTTACCGGCTCGGCTGCAGGTAATAAAAATGTACAATATCTTGATGGGAGATCAATAACCAACAAATCGACATATTTTGTGAAGATTAAATCTATATGACTGTCAACCAATCAAATAAATGGATTCAATAAAATCTACATCGTTGGTGACATTTCTATAAAACGACGTAAAGACGATTATTGGCCAATGTCATTTTGAAACTCATTGCAATAAATGCATTATCATTATCAACATCATTGTTCATGCGGAATCATCGACATGAAATATGCAATAACAACTAAAAAGACAAGAAACAATCACAACAGATTTTCACTTTTTTGCAATCTTTTTATTACGAGCTTTATTAATGAAGTCATAGAACTTGACTTTCACTTTTATTACATATTTTTTAGGATTTCTTCTGCACACAATCTTTGTCGGAGAAACGTTTTCTTCTCCGTGCGTCTTCATCATTAGTCCAACAATAAGTTTGACCACAAATCATTTAAAACTAAAGCATGGTAAGGTTACCTGAAAAAAGGAGCTGGCACAACAATTAATCAACCTGAGCCATCATCGTCAATAATTTCTCAAAAATGTCAAAAATTGAGGATTCCAAGTACAAACCTATTGATGCGATATATTGCATTCGTAGATTAATAGTCTTAAGAAACTGCGTAGAGATTAAAAGGTTACGTAATATAGAGACTTATTTATAGGAACATTTTAAATACCTACTTGATCCAGACTACATTGAAAAAGTTTAAAAGTAGAACAAATATAAAGTTCATCTAATATACAATTAGTCAGTCCTTTTCATTACGTTAGCCAAAGTTAAAACGACTACTTGAATACAACGACGTTTTATACTACACATAATTTGAAAATTGGAGCAGGGAAAGCATAGTCATAATAATATTGATAATCTTTAGAAAACTTCCTCCTCTATAATGTTTTATGCGTCAATTTGTAGCACCGCACCGACCGACTCATCATATTGCATAGGTAGTCATTTTCTTCCTGTTACACTACAATTTGTCTAGTGAAGTAATAGTACAAAGTGCGTTCTTTATTCCTCTTGGAAAAACATGATAGCCTTGTGTGCACAATATTGCATAGCAAAATAGAGCTTTTCTTAGTTTTTTTCTTGCAGGCACATGAAATACTTTACTTCAAGCTGAATTAGGAGGGGAGTGAAAACAAATTAATATTCTCATTCTCATTGGAAGAAACTGATTTAGTTTGTTTAACGTCTACAAGAATACTGTCCTTTTTGTTTATATGGATTTTTAAATTCATTTTTGGTACTGGTCACCTACTCTAACGTTACTGATTCAATAAAAAATTATTATTTTTCGATTATTTCCTAGTTTCTAAAAATTCCGACAAAAAGGAAAGGAACCAAAGAGTATTGTTACAGATAATTCTCAAGTTGAGTACCCAATAACTTTCAGCGTATCGGTGTCAGGAATTTGAAACGAGGGGAGCTTTGGTCGATGTGCCACAAACTTCTGAGTACGTCGACTTCTAATTGAAAAAGAAAATTAGACCCGGATGCAAGACTAAAGCTTTTCTGAGTGACACATTATTGATTTTAAAAGACCTCTTACATTACTTATTACGTAATTAGTCTCTAAATTATTTCAGAACGACAAAAAACTGTTTTCTCTGTCCCTAATGGTATTGTGTTTGCCTTATTTTTTCAGTTTTTTATCGGTTAACAAGTCTCATTTAATTTAACGTTGAAAAATCTTATTATTTAAAAAGTATCTTATATCACAACACAGTTTGTAATCCGTTATTTCGAAAAAGTACAGTATAAGCTTCATATTTTTAGAATTTCATTCCTAACAGTATTCCATAAAATTGTTAAAAACATTAGCTTGGTCACATTTACTGGGAATTAAAACGACGGTCATAGTAGCGACATTAGACTACATTTCTTAGCAGAAATAGTTCAGAGGAGTCTAATAGTGCTATCTACTTTCTGTCGTCTGTCGCCATTATCTTTTAATACTAATCTATTATAAGATATCGTACATACATCTTTCTTGTTCTTCTTTTTTAACAGTCTTTGCAAGCTGTCATATAGTAATATATTTAAGAATTAAACTAGACACATAAAATTCGGAAAATGAAAAAGGCTGAGAAGAAATGAGATTCTCATTGTATCAACAAACATAGCCATTTATCCCGGCAAATTAATAGAAAAGTATAAAAATCATTCGGCAGCTGCGAATATTTAACACAAAGTGGAGGATTTATAGTTAAATTTTCCACAAAGGTATAGAAATAAAAATATCTTGTCTTGGTTCAAGTCAATAATGGAGAACTATGCAAGTTGAATTGAAAATAGATAATGAATGTTTAAAATGATTTGACACGTTTTGCTTGGACTAAAGAGGTTCGAACAAATAATTACATATTTAAGCACAGAGACGAAAAATCAACAATTTCAAGTCAATTATAAAATTGAGTCATTTGTCCTTCAGCCACATAAACCGAACTCACATTTTCCCTGCGACTAGCAGACAAAATCGACAAAATAATTATGTAATAAAATTATATAAACGATACTATTCAATAGTTATTGTACGATTATGAGACAACAAAGGACAGAAAGGCCCAAAATTTAATTTTTTTGACTAAATATTCCTGCATTTTTATAATGTTTAATATACACTCATTTGATTAAAAGCAGCCTTTATTTTCACTGCATAAATACTGAAGGACCGGAATAACTATGATATTTTGCATTATACAATTCATTATAACAACAATTTCTTTAATTAAATCTCTTAAAAATTTAGTACGCGTTTGGTAGGATTCCTAAATACACTTAGCATAAGTTTTTATACGCATCGGAATTTTTTAAACTATAGCACTGACTGAAATGATATGATTAAATAGGCATATTTTTTTCGCTGCAACAACATGTACAAAAAGTTCGGGTATCATATAATATATTGTATTTCAGTGTAATCCTTGAAATAAATATATCTACTTAATCTATCAAATGTTACCGTAGGTAGTATAAAACGGAAAAGTAGTTAAATCTCTTTTCTTGTGACAACGGAAGTACAATTTTTGTTGAAGAAGACAAGTATTGAAGTTGTATGAGGGGATTCACGAGTTTTCATCCATTTCCATTAAAATAGGTGGATTTGGTAAGGTTTGTAATTCAACAAGTTCTTCGCTCCCCACGATTACATCTCCAGAGTCGATTGCAACGCGCCGTTCCAAAACTTCTACGTATGCTCGATACCTGCGTATCTCAAATTGCATGAAAGCCATTCTCTCTTTCGCATCCCGTTTTTGTGCCGCGGATCCTTTGGCCTTCCCTTGAGCCTTAAAACGATTACAAAGATATTATTATAAAGTAATTTATCCCCTGGCACAATCAGAATCAGTATAATTAAGAAAACTTGGTTACTGTAGATGTGTAACTTACCAATTGGTCTAGTTCTTCCTCCCATTTGGTGACGGCAGACTGGTGCGTAGCCAACTGCTCCCGTGAGCTCATTCTTGTAACAGAACTAGGAAGTAATGGTCTTTCAAACCTACCCGTATTGCTGCATGGTGCTTCTAGAGCTGGAGATGAAAATCGCGCAGCATTCCAGTTAATCATTTCTATCCAACTATTCATTTCCCTACTATCACTGGATTGGTATAGAAATTGCGATCGGTCAGCCAGAAACAAACGAAAAACATGTGGTCGTTTTCTATAGTCGACTGCAACGGTGGCGAAGGCGTGATGGAGTTTCAGAGAGTGAGTATTTTGCGGTGTTGATTTACTCGTTTCATCATTTGATAAGACTAATAACAGTTCTTTCAGTTTGCAGAAGTACATTTTCCAGGATCGTTTGCCGAGTGGAGCTAAAAAAAGAATACGACGTAAATGATTTCTGGTATAGTGCATTATTGGTATGATTCGGAAGACTAAACTGTTCGCAATGTTCACATACTTTTCTTTCCTCCAGCTTCGATAGTACACTTCCGCATTAAGTAACCACGCTTAAATTCAAGTGTAGTTGTTGAAACCGGTGGATCAGGGGGCAGAATGTCGCGACTGGATTCATCATCATCGATGTCCCTAGAACAAAGAGTATGTTACTTTGTCACTGTTAATTAATTCAGCATCATACTATTCAAGTGGAGAATTCAGAAGTTTACTAACATGGGAGAAGTCAACCATAAAATTTGTAGTTTAAAGAAAAGTTGTTTGCATATACCAATTTTTTTTATTCAAAAGAAGTTTGCGTTTATTTATCTTTTTACCTTTCAGGGGACACACTGCTAAAAACTTTCGCAAACTCACATCCAACTGCTCGTCCCTAAACTCAAAGAATTTCAAGTACTCAGTAGCAACCGCTCTACTAAAGTCATTTGACTTGCTTAGATGTCTCCAAACATCCGATACTTTAAAACCGTCAAGCGTATACAGCCTTTTAGCAAGTCTCTCTGCCGAAGGAAGATCCACAGCTTTCACCACAGGCGCGACTCGCATACTCTCAACATCGGAAGAATCCGAATCACCTCCACTGAAACTACTTCCACTGCCCACGCGCTCGCTATCTGCTGCCAGTCTTTCACATTCTGAATTTGTTTCTTCCAACTCCAAATCTCCATCACTTCCAGTACATGCGTCACCTTCTTCCTCTGACCCTTGTTGACCAACTCTGGCTGGAGAACCCTTACCAATCAGGGGACTAAATTGATTAGGAGTTCCACTATAACGCCCACTCAGATCGTCTCTTCCGCTTTTGTCATCCTCATTTCCATTACTTCCATTCAACAAAATATATTCATTATATCTGAAATTGCAAAATTAAAATAAAATTAACATTCAAAATTCCTCAATTAGTTCCACGAATCTCTATACTCTCATGAGAAGTTGAATGGATGATAACCTCCTGTTCCACCATCTATTACGCAGCGTACCACCCATGTTTTTCAATATTTTGTAAATCCAAAGTGTCCAATGCCTTCAGTGTAAAGAAATGCATGGATTTTCAACAAAACCAACGTTTTCTCAAACAATTAATTGTTCAATGCACGAACTTTTCTTCCCTATTTTTGCTTAACTTTCTCCATTACATAAAAACTTTTTATTTCACCACTACGAAAGTTAGCCTGAGCTTTTTCTCTCTATTTTTTTAGTTCTCATTATTAGGATTACCTTAGCTCAGCAAGATTGCATTAATGACTTCAAAGCTCCAATAAATCAAAACTTTTTATTTTCTTCATTCCTTATAAAAATGGGTTTGTTTACTGAAATGAATCTTATCTATCAGGTTATCACCAACAAGCACAAGAGCAGGCTTATAAGTTCTACGCAAACAGTTACGTCACATCCCAAACGACTCAGAGATGCAGAATATACATTCAATTACTTCTTATTCCAACTTTTTACTCTCCAACTTTTGAATCTTCTCGCAATAGCAAATGAAAATGAATCAGAATAGCGGAGCGGCTTTCTTTATCTTAAATGAACAAGCATAATATATATTTCACACGTACTGGCAATAGGCAAACGACAAATTTTATAGTGGTATGTATTATTTTTCCATGAAGTGCGGATGAGCGTGTGGTATGCGAAATACGAATGAGCTAAATTAAGAATAGAGCTAGATAAGGTCCCTTACTTACATACATTATTTCGCTAATCCTACGGCTATATAACATGCGATTTAATAAAACCTATTATTTCGATTCAGAACATGACACATGAGTAGAGTTAGAGACGATTTTCTATTATCAAAGAAGCATTAGCGAACAAATTCGATATACGTAATTTTTTTTACCTTTCCCTTTCGTGAAAATGAGTTTTTTCTGGCACGACTTCAGCAAACTCGGCATCTCTCTCTTTTTCCGTTCCCGTAGAACATGCACTACTCACATTTCTCGCTTCTACTTTGAGCACAACGCGATTCTGATCCATACTGTCATTGGTCATCTCGCACGTTTTCCCGTCATCCTCATTGATCATCTCGTCCCCACTATCACTCATCACTGAGGATGATATCGAAGTGTCTTCATTGTTATTGTTTTGCGATGCGTGATTGTTAGCACAGCGATTTTGCACAGGTTCTCGATTTGCATGATCCGAACCTGAGTTCAACTTTGGGCTTTTGTTAATATTCTCAATAACGTAATTATTGCATCCATTTCCTCCAACAACGTGGCCATTTTTCACTGACTGGGACTTCACTGATACACTGACATTGTCACTGGGGATGACCCCACCACCTTGAAGCTCTGGTGGTGGAGGGGGAGGTAAATTATCACTTCTATTTGAAATGGAGTTATTGTTGGAAGAATGCGAATTCTCTTTAATTTCTTCTGGTGCTGGAGGGGGTGGTAACGGTGGGGTAACCGGATCTGACTTCTCCTCTTCTTTGAGTTCCTTCTCCTTTTCCATTTGTCGCTCAAGTTGGATTCGCCTCTTGTAATCCTTTTCCCTCTCCACAAAAACCGGCATCTGTGGCATTGGGGTCAGTTTTGACGCAGTCTTTGTAGGACTTGGCTTGTAAGAGTCATTTGAGTCATTCCTTGAAAGGTTGAGTATGGCATCGCCAGTCATCACAAACGTTTCAAAATTTTTCCTACCGTTTTTCCCATGAATTTGGTTCACGTCCGTTATAAGATCTACTCCTTTCTGATTTTGATACTGATTTGAAGATGAGATTATTCTCTCTCCAGAAGAATTATACTTTGGAGAGGTGGGGAAATTCGAACCTTGTACACCGGAACTTAAACTAGGCGGTTGATGACTATGATTTATGAACAGATCGTCCGTAAAAGAAATGTGTGCCGTTGTTGGAGATACATTAGATTGGTTATGGTGAATGAGTCGATCGGCATCCCCGCCACCCGAATGTCCATGATTGGGAGAAAAATTAGGATTAAAATTTGAGCGAGAATTTGGCGATAAAAGGTTAGGATTAGTTTGGTATTGGTACACTGGGATTTGGCTTTTGTTTACGCGTCCATGCTTGGTCGGCGAAGGTTGGTGGATGAGATGACTATTAATGTCCTGACTCTCGACGTAATGCGGCGTACTCAAAAACTGCCTTACACGACTTACAACATGCGGATCTGTTAAAGTAAGAAAAGTCCTTCATTTAAAAAAAATGTCATTCCATAATCATGGAAAGAAATGAGATAGTGGAGCTATTTAGGAAAAAGGATGGGGGACATTTGAGAAAAGGACTTTGAGAACACGAAACAGACAACAGCAACGTTAGGGTCCTCTCTGAAATATCAATAGTCTAGTGAGTATCTCTCCAAGTGGGATTTTTCCGCAGAAAGGGCAAAAATTTTTATACGACAGACGGCGAACAACTATTTTCATCCGAGAAATATAACTCTAACTTTTGACATGACATCGAACAAGGAACAAGACAAAACGAAATCACCACATGTTCCTACAAAAGTAACGGAACCGTAAAGGAATCTCGTCTTCAAATGATCCATCTTTCGCATAGAAAAGGTTGGAATAAAAAAGGGATAAATGTATAAGACATACATATACACATATATATATAACAAAAATTGGTATAAGTAAACGCAACTTTTGTTCCATAAAGAATAAAAAAATTGAACATAAAGCTTCACAATATTAATAGGTATATGTCTTTTGTACTTTAAAAACGAAATCAAAGAGCAATAATTAATTACGTTACATATGAACTACTAATATCTAATTTCCCCGTTCATCCAACAAAAGCAAATCTGACTCGTCTGTAATTGGACAACAAAGATACAATAATAAAATAATTTTACGTGAAAACAACGGTTTTATTATGGCTTCTACGAGAGAAAGCTACACAAAAAGCTACAGTACTATAAGTAGATGCGCCTTGGCTTTTGCTACTTTTCTTACTATACTTACGAGTGTACTTGTGAAAATTGTGTGCTTTCCCTACGCTTGCAAAAAATGTGTATTTTATGTTTGTACCTAAAGTTATGATATGAGTTTAACACAGTCTTGCTTAGATTTGTCATCATCATCTGTCTCCCCAATGGACTTGACTCGCACTGAAAATTTTTTTTCTCGGGCAGAATATGGATTTTGAAACGTTTTCTGACGGGATATGCGATACGAAGACAAATCAAATGAAAAGGAGAGAAGTTAAGAATAAAAATAAGCGGAAAGGATCATCAATCATCAAGATTTTTCTTTTCTCTTGATGATGTTCGTATTCCGTACCTCGTTTAAACTTGATGTTAACAATGTCTCCACTGAGTCTTAAGCATTTTAACACCTCTTTTGTGCTCAGTTTAACAACTTCTCTTTCGTTGATAGCCAAAATGATATCGCCTGCTTCCAGCTGAAATATATAAAAGAGGATTAGATTGTTTTTAGGTTCATTTTCCAGTCAAGCTTTAGTCAGCCCAGGAACACGAAGAAAGTTACAGATATAAATAACCCTCATCATTACCGCATTCATTTACATCGAGTAAATCCCTTGTTTCGAAAGTAAACTAAACATGAAACTGGAAAGTAAGTATAAGTGGTATAACAAAGAAAGGGAAACACTTTCACAATAAACGAACACCCATCATAGCAATTGTAGAATATAAAGAACAGATAAACTCCTAATTCAAAGATAAATATAGAGCACAAATATAAGATTTCTTTGTATAATAAACGGGGTTTAAAAAGTCACAGTCAGTATTCGAAATCCGTTAAAGCTCATTTACTAAAGCCTTTCAAAGTATTAAGTATTTTAATCCTAGCTACCCGAATACGTAAATATATTTTTTTTAAATAAGTATAAATGGATTTTACAATACTTTAAATACTTTACTGAAATACCATTTTTAGATCATGCAGATAGGTACAAATTAGATAGTTAATAATAAAATACGTGACTTTCGCATTCATTACAAGAGCTGATTAAAGTCATACTTGACCTATGAAAAGTGGTGTGTGAAATTCTACATTTCTTCTAAAAAATCAATTGCTTCTTGGTTGGTCTAAAAATACAACAATTTACGTTACACAATTGGACCTTGAATAGTTTTATTATTCTTACCAGTCCGGATCTGGCGGCAGGCGAGTCCTTCTCAATTCCGTAGATTACAGGAGGGAAATCGTAGCCCGCACCACCCATTATAGAAAATCCAAGTCCTGATGCTTCACTTCTCCTCAGAACCACACTTCTTATACCTTCCTCCGTTTCGATATCCATGTCTTGTACCCGTCTCCAATTTCACAATGGAAGTGAAAGTGAGTGAATGCGCTCCTCTTATGGAGTACCGCAGAGAAAAAATCCCACCACCACGTCAAAAGTAGTCCCGGATGAAGTGGGAGAAAGGACAAGGATAGAGTTATTCTAGAGTAATAATAACCACCGCCGCCAAGAACGTATTTCCGTATCGCAGCATTTTCTTCGTCGGTGCTGCTACTGCTATATTGCTGCCACTTGGGATGAAAACCTCTTTCTCACGAGTCGCAAAACACCCTTACCTGAAAAGAACGAAATAAAGTGATATAAATGAAGGAACAGTTCTACTTTTACCTGTACTACTATTACTTCCACCTACACTTTTTGTCGAGTCTTATTGAGACATTGAAATAGTAAATTATTAAAATTTATGTGGGTAGATTTCGCACTCTCTTTTCCATTTTGCTTCACGCAAACTTCTTTTGGTTTTGCCCGAAGAAAGGCACGCTAATTTAATACTCTCACATGAAAGGACACAAAATCTTGAATAGGTATCTAATATTAAAATTAGTAGTACAACTAACTGCTCAAAAAAATTGCAAACAGTCGTTCTTATTTTCCTACGATTGAAAGACCAAGGAATACTTGCCAAAAGGTCAGGAAATCACAGCCTCGCCTATTAATTAAGAATGCCAGAGTGTTAATATTAAAGGCTTTGCATATGAAGAAAGTCCTCGGCTTAAGAGAAAAAGATTACGCTTCTCAAACCAATTGCCAATTTACTAATTACGTTTGGATGGGATACGGTTTCCGATATGCCAAAGACTATAATGAATCAAAATATGTTGGCCTTTCTCTTTACATGCGTTGGCCGAGAGCCCACTTTTTAGCCATTTCATAAGCCAGTGGAAATAGAAATGGAACGGATGATTCTGCTTAACGCAGTTAGTAATTCTGGAATTTGAAGAATCGTATTTGCAGGGCAACAGGAACAGGAAAGAAGAAACCTGAACCTACGCATTCTAATTTCATTTTCCATGTCCTAAATCTTAAAACAGAACGAGAGTATTGTGCGTCCACATGTAATGCTTTTTTTTCTATCATGCAGTTATAGAGCAAGAGCAGGCCAGAAACATCAACTTTTCAGCAGGACAAAAAAAGTACAGTTGAATAGATTGCATTTTAACCCCAATCCAATGTACCATCACCGCCACCGTCCAGATCTGTAGAGCTACAATTTCCCGTGGATTATCAGGATTTCGTGCCCTGAATACATTAGAACATGGAACGACCGAGCCCCACTACTCACTGGAGCAAGTTTAACTAGCCTCACTTTTACTTTTCTAAGAGGATGCTTAAAATCTTTCAGGTTAGTTCACTACGACACTCAACAAGCCCTCGAATAAACTTTGCGAAGTGCTACTGAAAAACCAGGTTAAGACTTTCAAGTGTTTTTCTGTGTCCTGAAGAGAAAATCACGTCCTTCTCCAAACACACACGTTATTCCCGTTTTATCCCATCCCAACATCCAAGAGTTGCTTGTCCTGAAAAAATTCAATTCCTTTTCTAGGGGAAAGCAACAAATGACAAATGTTGCAGATTCACGAACTTAGTGTGGAGACTACCAAAGAGCATCTGCTCCTTTTTTCATGAAGTTCTCATCACGTAAGAAAAAAACGCTCTCCAAGATAATTCGAAAAAACCAACCTCCATTTGGACAATTCAAAGGCCCAAGATATAATTTACCTTGCCTACTTTAGATCGAAACCCTCTCCTCCTTAACATTTTCTGGATAAAAGGAAACAAAAGAAGAAAGAAACACCCTTAAAACATTTTTTTCCTTGAGATATTTCCTCTGAAGAGGAAAGAGGAAGCCACCACTTCAACAAAGAAAAAGAATTTTCAACCTCTTTTTCAATGAAGGTAACAGAAAGGACCTACTTTCGAGAAGGATAGATGGATAGCAGTTTGTCATCATCATCATCATCATCATCAGAAACAGGCATGCAGTAAAAACATAACATGCAAGGGTTAGAACAAAAGCTCTATTTCAAGGCAAGCATCAGCATCGCATCTGTATTTTTTTCAGCTCTAGTGTAACTGCAGACAAGTCAATCTTAAATTTTTAATGTGCGGAAAAAGGTACACTAGCGAAAGCCACACACCATAGCCACCACAGAGGAATCACGTAACTGACAGGAGACTTTGAAATAGATATGGCAAAGTATGCAAACAAATGGTGAAAGTCAGCAGCTGAAAAACGATGCGTTTCGCTTTTTGTTTTCGAAAGCATGAAAGATCCAAGCCAAATGAAAATAGATACAAAAAAGTCCCTTTACAAGAATTGCAAAACAATCAAGGGACTAAAGAAAAGGAGAAAAAATGAAAGTGGATGGAGATGGTATGAAATGATATGATGATATAGGGAGAGTAAAAGCAGGACACTAGTCTGTTTACTTCATTCTCCACTAACATTTACAAATTCTCACAAAATTACTAGCTTCGCATAAAACTATAGTATATGAGATCTGTGCTGACGGCAATCCCATAACAGAGCTGTAGAAGGAGAGGATGATGATGATTAAATTACGAGATAAACAATTCCTTTACTTTCCCTTCGCTTTTTGAATGGTGAAAGTTTTGATGAAGTAAAGAATAAAGAAATACATTTTGTTTAACAACTTCAGCTAGAAAGAAAGCGGGTGAGTTGAGAAATCGTTTTACTACAGCATTGCCTATCAGCACAAAGTCAGGCATTTCATAACTCCACCAAATCTATCTACTAACAATCAGCCTGAAAAGTTGAAGTGAAAAGCTGGGGATTGGCATTTTCCCCAAAAGAATGAAGAAGAGTGTATGCATATGTATATGTACCTACATCGGTAGTAAAACAAACTAAAACGTCGGCATTCTTATAATAATTATATGTATCTTACTTCAGTTATGAACATAGCTACCTCCGGGCGGTTTTCTATTTGTTTCAAAACAAAAAAAATCTAATACGACCGTAATAAAAGCACATTATGGCAAGAAATAATGGATTCTTTGGTCGTGCGCCAACATTCATTATGTATGCCAAGTGGTTATCTTCATCTTTAAAGTTGTAAAAAAGCATATTATCTACTGTGCACTTGCACAAGAAATGATAGTAGTGGTTTTAATGTAGCAAAGTCATTTTAAACAAAAGCTTCCCTTCGTTTAAGCTCGTAAATCCTTAAAAACTTTCTCTTTTTTGGATCTTAACACCAGCATCCATGAAATCCTAAAGCATACCGTTTCCTCCTTGGAATATAATATAATTTCTAATAACGTCTTAATTCATTACACGGTTTCGCTTTGCTGAAAATTATGCAGATCAAAAGATAAGTACCTTGTAGATGTATTCACCCATGTTACGGAACCTTCTTCTTGGATCACAAAGAGAAGCACATAGTAATCAATGGGTAAATGCTAATTAACTTTTGCAACCAAAAATATTTTGTGAAAGACGTAGTGTAAGTCGTAGATGCAAATTAAAAAAGCATCAAAGCAACCCTCCCTCCCATTTTCTTTCATCGAGAAGCATGGTTATTTGCACAGTCCGTGTAGAATTCTCACAATGAGACTGGCCTGTTTCGATTAAAAATGGCTATAGTCAGGATGAACACGAAATTCTTCCATTTTCGTTCTTTTTGTGACTTCCCACCAGGGATAACTATCATCTAAGGCTTCTTCTAAAAGAAAGTCTATCTGATGAGTTGTGGCAGACTTATATTTGCCAGAAGCGAAAGCATGAACAAGGCAGGAAGAGAAAGAGTTGATGACCTAAACGAATGGGAAGCCTTCGATTTTTTTCCCAAGCATTAAGCACAACTTTCACTTCCAACTCCTCTTCAAATAAACCATTAAATTACACCAGGAATTGGCTTCTGCTAGTGCCGAGTCATTTAACTTGAGCAATTAAATTCATTACGCCGAATAAGAAAGAAGCAAAGTAAAAATTGGACATGGGCATACATGTCGATGTGAGGGATTCTGGACCTCTGAATACTATTCCAGGTTGGTTAAAGTTAAAGCTAGAACAGGCAGACGGACAAAGCAAACTGGTCTAAAAAGTGCTTTGTTGTCCATTTGCTCAATAAAGCAAAAAATCTCGAGTCTTCGACAAGGAACCGTATCCAACTAC
Source organism: Seira musarum (assembly GCA_027743895.1). Classification (NCBI taxonomy): domain Eukaryota; kingdom Metazoa; phylum Arthropoda; class Collembola; order Entomobryomorpha; family Entomobryidae; genus Seira; species Seira musarum. The sequence goes on along the minus strand of JAHZMX010001616.1, from coordinate 15,293 downwards.
GCATCCATCAAAACTTTTGCCTTTTATACAAATGCATAGGGTCTTGCTGCTTTTGGTATGGAAAGAGTGATTAACATGCAAGAACATGAAAAAGGTCGTTAGTTAGTAAGTTTTGGCATCCGTTTACTAAGCGGATAAGAGCGAATCAATTTTTCACTGGAGTGGGTCCATACTGAATTATAGATCCTCAGAGCTTCACACCATTGAACAAAGTTGATTTTACTAATTACTATAAGCAAGTTATTAGTAAGGACACTTAAAAAGCAATTAATACTCACGGTCTGAACAAATAGCAGAGAAGAAAAATTTCCTCATTTCTCATGCAAAGCATGCCCTTCAAACAAATCAAATCGGTGCATTTTGTTAGTTTCTTGTAAGTACGTGTCTTCTCTCTAGACTAGACAAGCAACTCTTTACAACAGTGGTACCTTGTCATGATTAAGTTTCTGGAAAATCGGAAAATAGTCCATGGGGCACGGAACAAGACAATAAAAATGAAGATTGTCCGAACTACTAGCACAAAGTTCTACATTTCTATGCTGTATTAAGTATGTATGAAATACCTTGATGCTAATGGGACGGACAAAAAATGCTGAATTTTTGGTGAATTAATATTTTCGTTTTTGTCCAAACGAGATGTGAATTTTAAAGACCAATTTGAAATGTGAAGTTGCGGAATGCTTGCACAAATGACTTGTGCTTTAGGAGATACACACAACCGAGTTACAGAAGGGCCTTGGCGAGCACTCTTTTAATATCCTTTCATTTTGAAGGGAGCCTAATTTGTTTGGAACACGCAATAATGAAAAGTGCTCTCTTTTAAAGCACTTCTCTGCTCTAAATTTAGTCGAAATGAACTGAACTGTGAGGACGTGTATAACAAACAACATAGAAAAAAGTTTAAGCCTTTTACATAGAAAAACCTCATCATAAAATAGCGGAAATGCTCATCTACATTAATGGGAAACGGTAAGAGCAAGGCAAGTAGACTATGGCTGTGATAAAGTCACATCCTCGGCGAGCACAATGAAATTCCATTATGATTATCAAGCCCACCACGAAAAAAGAGACATTTTACTGGGGAAGTGAAGTGAATGGGGAATATAGTACTCAAGTCAACAGCATAATTTTCATTTCATTATTAAACTAGAGAACATGACCACGGCCACTAGGAATATAATAAAAGCATTATTATGGTGTTGGAAAATATGGAGCAAGACAAAAACTTAACGTCATCATCATCATCATGCACACTTGTGTCTCGAGAGTTGTATCACACTAAAAATCTCAAAAATCATCTAATTTTGTTTTTAGTAGCACTACAAGTAAAAAAACTTTCGGCAAATGTATAAAAAATATGGTATATATGTATACTCTAATTAAAAACTCTATTCTTCACCTAATATTTTGCCTTTTGTTTAAGCGGTAGATAGGCTTCTTTTGGGAAAGCAATAAGAAGTAGCAGGAAAGAACTTAAGCCATTAATTAAGGTGCTCTTTTCAAGACAATGACAACAACACTTGTTTTCATGTCCAATTTAATTACATGCAAAATGGATAAAACTATGGGAGTTGAAAGTCCTATACATTATGTAGAAGTCTGAAAACTCCAGTCACTTACATACTCGGATCGGATACTTATGAAAATCAAGCAAGGTGGCAAGTGGCAATAATGATACATACGTTTATATGTATAAATCTGATTGAAGGTAGCAAACTGTGTTGGCAGAAAATATACACCAATTTTCACACATTGCATCAACGGGAAATAAAAAGGAAAGTTCATCCCTTATTTTATTCTTTCATGCAAACTGCATCATGCTATGGCATATGATCTGGCTAATTTATTAAGAAAAAGGGCAGAATGTATTTTGTAAATTCAACTATGAAAATCGAAGTTTTTCTACATAATAGTCCTCTCTATGATTTTTAATGGGAACCAAAAATTGAATTTTGTGCAATCAAACTAAAAAAAGAACGACTTTGCTCCAAATTATGCATATTCTTATTTCAACGTTCCTTAGCTACGGTGTAGCGTAAGCTTCAGCTTTTGTATTTTTATGTAGTTTTATTGTTAGTTTGGCAATATTTTAGCACATTTTGTATATGACTTCTACCGGAAATTCGCGAAAATATGGAAAAGGTCACAGGAGATGAAACCATTCTGCATTAATTGATTCATTTCCTGTAACTTCCTGCCAAGTGTAGAGTTGTTCATCATTTAAGAAATGGATTTTTTTATCTGAACAAAAAATGGTGTGCCCCGGATTTAATTTTTCTCTTATCCTATCTAACCATTGCACTAAGGACGATCTTAAAATCCATGGGCTTGTGCAACTCGTGGCACTCTTCATCTCAGTCAATTTCTATAACTTCTTTCTCCCCATGAATCTCAATCTCCACCATATAAAGCAATATTTTATATGAATTCTGATTGTGAATGGGTAAAGCATGCCGCCATAAATTGTGAGTAAATGCCAATAAAAGTCCAATCTTACTTTCCTGGCACAACTTTCTCATGCATTGTATGTTACGTAATCACGAATTGCCAGTAGAAAAGACAGCTTCGTTGTGATCTCCACACAGAGTAAAATTGATCCTTTCTTCTTTTTTTTTGTAATGCATAATCCACCTCTATCAATATTGCCAAACGGAAAGTCGAAGTGAAACCACGAAACCATCATGCAATCCTAGGCAAATCTGAAGCTTTGTGAGTGTTGAAAATAAAAGTGAAAAATTTTGTGTCCACACTTCATTTTACTCAGCTTCTCCACTTCACTCACTCAGTCTATGGATAACCTATCACAAGAGATAAGAAGTAAGTGTGCGGTGGCGATGGCGTTCCGCCATAAAATATTATTCTTAGTTTAAGTTAGGAATGAAAAGAAAGGAAGCCTTTACAAAGTAGTCAGTATGGGGATTAGCTAGAGCTAAGGATGAGGATGGATGCAAGAGGAAAGGGAAACGGAAGCTATTTAAACTTTATACAGCAATTTCTAAGAAGTAAAATACTAGGATATACATGGTCTCAACGAAGGAATCGATTTTTTCTTCTAGAAGGTGGATGGAACAAGTTTTTGCTCATTTCCACTAGCAAACGAACTCAATCTCTGGAGCCAAGCTGGATGTATTTTTGGAGTGACATATGAGATGAAACTGACAAAGAAAGAAAAAGCCAAGCCAGCAGGATGATGGCAAAAGATTGCAATTGCACGTCCCACTAAATTGTCTGAGTCTGAGCAAAGCAACGTAAGTCCTGCTTTAAAGATTTTTTTATTATTATTCTGATGCACTCTTTTCCTTAAAAATATTTTGCAGCTTAGATGCCCTGCATTGCATAAGTATAACGAAGTATAAGTACTTTAAAGTTTGCCAGAAGTGGGGAACGAATGCACCGTGAAAATTGCTTGCGCAATTGTCAATTACATGCTCGTATGCACTGTAAAACCATTTGCTTGTCTTGTTGTTTGCCTATCATTACGTTAATCAGTGAAGTAACCCTGTATTAACTTCTCTGTTTCCAACCAACTCCCTCAAATTGTAAAGAATGTAAGTATAGTAGTATTAATAGGTACACATAACAAGTAAGTACAGAATGATTAGTCGGAAATTCCATATGTGGATGACATGACAGGCCTGAGATCGCGAAATCGGTACATACTTTTCAAACAAGAATGTATTACGCCAAGAAAAAAAACGATACTAAAAAATCAGACACATGCTTCTGAAAAAAGTTTTGCTTTAAACCGAAAAAGGAATGCAGTTGTGAAGTAGCGTACGGTTAGCCGAGCACCATTTGTAGCAATAAATATATTAGGGGGAAAGGAAGCAAAACCGATACACTTATAACGAGAGTGTTCAGTGCTCGTTCTATGTGTGTAACTAATTTTAGCAGAAGTGATATTACAAATGTAAATACAAATAGCATATATTGGATGTCGGGAAACAAAATTGGAAACGAACGAATTCCTCTTTTCTTTCCATTCCGCAGATTAAAGGTATTGCGTATTGTATAAGCGTAAGAATAAAGTTTTACGAGTTTCATGTTTACATATAAACATATTTTCCTGCTGAAAAAAACGATGATACCACAAGAAAGAGCAAAACAAGTTATGCATGGTTTTTCACGCTTTAAAATTAAAAATATGAGACGATGGTTTGGAGTTTGAGAATTCAAAGCAATGAATAAACAAAGCATATCTCTATCTTCTCATTTCATTATGTGACTACTGACTATGTGACCTTATGAAAAATAGACTGGAGAAGCCGAGCGATCCAAATATATCTAAACAAGATTAATGTGATGTGAAATTCCATCGTTCCTCGTTCGACTGGAGTTATGCACGGATGCAAGTTCCGTGAAAAATAGTTACGATAAGTTTTTGCATGTCACTTTGGAGCATCCTTTTGGAACAGAGTTGAGTCTGCTTCAGTTCATTTCTTTCTGCGCTCTCCACGGGGAAACAAAGTCTGAGAAAAGCAGATATACTAGAGTGATATGCTAATGAAACGGGAGAAATTACTAGTTCAACATATATATATATAATTTCATTTCCATTGCTGATTCCATCTTCAGTATTCAGAATGGTCTTTTCACTGTACTGATGAAAATGAACATTGCATTGCGTTGTGAAAAGCTGTCATTCCAAAAGAAAGGGAGAAAGTTTTCATAAATCAAATTAGAAGAAACCCTCCAACGTCTCCTATTGTTTGTTTCGAACCTGTGCGAGGAAAGATTCAATGGGAAAAGAAGCGTGGTCTATCGAGCACGAACAATACACTAGTCTCTTTATATAACAAGCTCATCATCAGAGTCATTCTTTCTATATTACCTGTCCGTTCTTACATGTTACTTAAATAATAGCGTTTTAATCCTTCTTTAGCCCTCCCAACAGAATGAATTTGCAAGATAGCACTATTTGACAATACCATACATATATACAGAATTTTGCAGAAATCATGGGGGATTATTTTTTTTATCAAGAAAAGACATACATAAATTCAACTTACTTTGAGTTAATCAATAGAGTCCAAGCATTCAAGTCCTTTTTTGTCGAAAAGATGAAAAAAAATTAAATACTGTGTTGAAATCTTAATGATATTGAAAGTTCTTAATGCGTAACGTCAACATCCGAATTCTTTTATCTTCGACTTCCCCAAAGAGCATTTTAAGATCAATCCACATCCGCTATTTACTTTCACCAATGTATACTTAGGCCACTCGATTTAAGATATTCGAGTCAGCAACTCTCTAGCACGGATTGAAGACGCGTGTGTTTCCTGACAAAACACCACGACCAACCACAGTCTGAAAAATTAATGAACACTGCTCTCCACTAATGACCTGACGATGCAACTTCTCCCCCGCAACACACTTTTACTTATCCAAACCAAGAGCTGTACTATTACCATGCTTTTCCCTTGTTCCATTATTGCTTAATTTGTCCAGCGTACTTTTAATATCGAACATGATGAAAAGCGCGCACACACACGCAATAAATCTGCAGCTTTGTAGAACTTCCTGCACAAAAAGTGTTGATGATACAAAGAGGGTGACGAGACAAGAGGGGAGGCTGTATTAGAAAGCAAATGAGGGTTGTTGAAAAACTTCATGCATCTCTCTCTTCTCCCTTCTTTAGCAACTCACGAACTGAGACTGAAGTATTCCACAGAACCAACCCACACTAAACATTATAGCTGATGATGATGATGGTGGTGGGGAAGCACTATCATCGTAGAGGGAAAAAAGAAGTTTTGTTCCATTCTTATTCCTTCTCCTCTTTCTACCCATCCGTACTCTGTACTTACATGATCTCCTCTCTTTTTGAGCAAGACCAGGAGCAGGCCTGAAAGTTAAGTGTTCCAATAACTCCGGAAACTAAAGTACATGCATTTGATACAAACTACTTTTAGCCACTCTTTTCTCCTCGCAACATTTTTCAGTGAAAGAAATAAATAGAATAATATATTGTGTTCATACATAGAAAACACGGGGAAATATAAGTGATCTAATGTAACTATCTCTTCTGGTTATGGTCATGTAATAGCAAAGGGAGAAAACTGTAGCCGAACCTTTCCGAGTGGAAAAAGAGAGATTCCTAGTCTGATATAACCATAGCGTATTTTCATTTCCACCTTATTTTTCCTTCATACTCTATGTCTCCATTTATTTCCATTCCAGTTAAAAAAANGGAGCAGGCCTGAAAGTTAAGTGTTCCAATAACTCCGGAAACTAAAGTACATGCATTTGATACAAACTACTTTTAGCCACTCTTTTCTCCTCGCAACATTTTTCAGTGAAAGAAATAAATAGAATAATATATTGTGTTCATACATAGAAAACACGGGGAAATATAAGTGATCTAATGTAACTATCTCTTCTGGTTATGGTCATGTAATAGCAAAGGGAGAAAACTGTAGCCGAACCTTTCCGAGTGGAAAAAGAGAGATTCCTAGTCTGATATAACCATAGCGTATTTTCATTTCCACCTTATTTTTCCTTCATACTCTATGTCTCCATTTATTTCCATTCCAGTTAAAAAAAAGCTCCGGCTATATGCTCCGTTTTACCGAAAACATGAGCATGCTTTCCTTATTTACAAACAGACTTAGTCTTATTTTTTATAACTGCAACTACGTGAGGAGTAAACTTAATGGGAATTGGGATTGTGAGCAAATAAGAAGGTGCAACTTGTATATCAGCACAAATAAATGTAACTAGTCACTAGTCAATAATGCAACATCATGTCTTAATGGGAATTGGGAATGTGAGCAAATAAGAAGGTGCAACTTGTATATCAGCACAAATAAATGTAACTAGTCACTAGTCAATAATGCAACATCATGAAAGAACTTATGGTACAGCGGTTTCTTTTACTTGGTCCTGTGAGCACGAGAAAAATACAATTATTTTTTTTTCACGAAAAAGAAGTAATATGTATGAATCGAGACTTGACTCGGCTCCATTCAAGCATATCAAATGAATTTGTAAAATACAAAAAACAGGGAGAAGAAGACTTTTAAAAAGCTCACAGCGTACCTCAGCACACACATGAAGCTCGCAGCAGTACCAGTACCAAGTACCAGCACCAACAATCATAAGCTTTTGGAAGACATGTTTTTAAAATGACAAAGTTTGACGTTTAACCCGTTATAGTACGAAGTTACACCTCCCGAGGAAAATTATAAGTTCTCTCTTGAAGAGGCAAAAGCACTTTCCCGAAACCAAACACGTATCTCTTTTTCCTAAGAATAAAGTAGTTTCGGGAAGCATTAATGCATTGTTTGAAGCTTATAGCTTCTCCAGAGGAGATAGGGAAAGACGTGCTTCCTTTCACAAGGAGTGATGATCAGCATTCGAAAGTGGAAGAAAGACGAAACTCGATCACATTCAAAACGTGTCGCGTCTGTAATAAAGTGACAGGTCCCGTGATGCAATGCTACATTTAACTTGCCCATGTCATAATAAGGTATGTATTATGGATCGGCAAAAAGCCATATGTATATGTTTCTGTTTTCAATTCTTACATTCATTCGAGGAAAAAACGCTTCCTGGCGACTTTATCCATAATGATGTAATGTGCAATCTTCATCCTCTCATAAGGACTTCCAGAAAGAGAAATAGAAATGTATTCTTTTGGCCAAAGTAATATGCTTGAAGGAAAGTGTCAGTTATTACCATTGCATACTCTACTTTAGTCTGGTATGTTCTATGCTTCGCTGGCTACGCTTTTCTTCCTATGATTTCGGGCAATAGTGAAAAGAACATGATACTTTATATACGGAACAGATGAAACTAAAAATATAAAATTGTATGATGGAGGTAATGGATGACAATGGTTCCTGCCAAGCAAAGAGCTTTCTTTCTCTTTACGAGTCGCCGTGAGTTCAGCTCAAGGTGGAAAGGGAGAGAAAGAAATGGAAGTTGTTTCACTGAACAAACCTTTTCTTATTTTACTTTACCTCAAAAATGTGTACAACCAAAGACCTTTTTCACAAGAAGGAAACTAACCTCGACACTTGAAAAAAGAGAGAGAATCGAATGTAGATGCTCTTGGCTGTTGAACAGTCTAGTCCAACAAGAAATGACTTAGGCTTCAACCGAAATGATGGTGTTTCTTGTTGAAGTGACTTTCTCCTTCTCCTCATCTTGTTTGTATCTTATTTCGTTTTATCTGTGATGACATCAATCTTATTTTGTTAGGAAACCAATGAATTTTAGTACATTACCTAAAAAGTAATCCTGGAGTTACAATGAGTAATGTTATTGTAATGCATGAACTATAAACCGTCTATTACCACCATGTAAACCCTGCGAGTTCAGAAACTGAAATTAATTTGAACTTTAGCATAGGGCCACAAAGCATGAAAGACTTGTGACACATGAATTTTTACGCTTTCTCTTACTTCTTTAGTGAAATATTGTATTGCGACCATTGAAAAGAAAAGCCAGTGCATTCCAATAGAATAATGCGCTGCGCTATTTTGGTGAGTACAAAACTAGTATTTTAAGAACAAAAAAGGAGCCAGACGACATGAAGAAATGAATGAGTTTGTGTTTGTTGCTGATTGTACTTTAAAACTTGCCATGAATAAGAAATGAAACGTAATTGTTAGTAAAAACGGCAGCCATTGATTTTTTAAAAAGTCAAATTGTAAGGGTAAAGAACGGTAAAGTAGCATGAGAAGTGACATTGATGGAACCGTACATTCCATATGGGGCCATTCTATATTAAACTTAGTTTGTCAAATATTTTGCTAGTTACTTACTCCAACATACCTACCACATTACATTGCATAGAATTGAAAAAAACGAAACGGTTGTAACAACATTTTCATTTCTTGTACATGTACTTGCGTACGACGAGTAATTTAGGTAACTGCTCGCTCTGCCAGGCAGATGCACGCTAAAGTATTTCTAATTATTATTACATTTGATCTGCCTTTTAGTAGATTCCAAAACATTAATTAATTAATTAATACGTAAATGGAATTCGCTGAAATGACACAGAGTTGTCCATGAGGTATAGGTATAGATTAAGTATGATATTATGGAATATGGATACATACTTACATTCTTGAATCAATGATCAACAATTTCGACAACTACGCACTTATATAACAACCCATGAACCACAAATAAAATCTTATTGTTAGTAGGCTAAAGATAAAAACAATATCAAAATACTTGAGAACGTACCGGTAAAGTTGCATCTGTTGGCTTTTGGTAATTGGGAACTATCGTCTAAATAAGCACTTTTGCTGGAGACAGTTATAATCCTTCTGCTCACATCATAATCCTCTCCAAAACGCATTGCTTGTTGACACAGTCGATATAGTCTGTTGACAGTTGACAATACGCTGCAAGCTTTGGTGTTTAGTCATCGACTGTCTTTTATTTTTTCACCATGTAACAGTTAAAACAGTTAATACAATGCATTTTTTAAACACAAAGCCAAGCTTTCTATTCTAAAAAATTCAAAGCAATTGTCGCAGCTGACATCGACAACAACACATGCAATCAATGTATCAAAGTGATTTGGCTTTGACATGTTTCCAAAACACTGCCAACCAAATCGAATTACTCGCCGAAATTCACTCACAATCTCACAATTGAAAAAGCAACTTCATGATTCGATCATTCGGATTTTTCATTCATCAAACTTTGACAGAAATGTTTTCCACACTTTTCGGTTTCAAATGAACTGTCAGAGCTATTTGCTAGACAATTTGGAGCGTTTTGTCGTCGTCACTTTTGTAGTAACTTGCAAAATGATAGTCGTTTTTTATTTTAACCACAACCGGTTTTTTTCTCTCTCTTCAATCTTGAGTATTACTATATGATTTTGTTTTGTTGTGCAATTTACATTGAATTGTGCTTTTTATTCGCGAATATGAAGATAATTTTGAAATAAAAAACCGTTTAGTTCCGTGTCTCAAAAAGCACGTACTAAGAAGGAACGTAAAACATGTCTTGTTACTTTTCTGTGACACTCCTCACTTCACTCTTGTGAAGTCGAAGACACAGACACGGCTGTCATCGTCGCACATCACACATCTCCTTCCGCAAATATGAGACATGAAATCGTAGTGGAAGAAGAATAATAAGACACATCTCATCTCAAAACAACAAACATACAGAGAGATAGGAATTTAAAGAGATGCACTTTAACTAACTACTACATAACTGAACAGACTACACATCTTTCAAAAAAATGTCCTATCTCGAGGAGGACGCAAAATAAATGCTGCGGGCTCACAAAACTATTTTCTCTTTAATCCTATGATTCTGAAAGTCACAAAACAGCTCCATACTGGGCAAAACCGTAGATTAGGATTTTTTCTTTCGCTTTTGGCTTATTGCCATTCTAAAAAAAAGATTCATGATGAGATGTGTGCCTTATATGCCTGTTTATAACGCATAAAAAATCTTGTTTTATGTTTAGTTGTGCCTTACATCATGTGTATCTCTCTTGCACACACATATTGTTTGAGAGAGAGAGAAATTGTGTGATTCTGTTTTTGTTGTTGTTGTAGTAGCATGAGTCTATCTTTGCGTCTTTCGTACTATGATCATACAAAACGAGATGATTGTGTGGTACTGGTACCCCGTGTGTAAAAAATATCGCTCCTTTTGGAAAGGGGAAAGGAGAGAGAGGAAGGGCTTCACGAAGAATTGAATGCAATCACACAAAACCAAGCAAAGTAGATCCATGATCCAATCCTCTAGCCAAAAAAATGTATTATGTTCTCTATTGCTTTGCCTGAACAACAGGGAACCAAGTCACAAAATAACTTTTTTTGCATTCTAGCAAACATAAAAGAAGAGGAAAAAAATCTTGCTCAAAACTCTTTCAAAAATGGTCTTGTTCATGTAACTTTGTTTGGTAGAGAGATTGCAGAGTTGCTGTGTACAAAAAGTAGAAGGATATTATGATGATCATCCTCTGACTGATGCGATGATGATATAACCCCTTCAATATGCTTACCTTCAAGCTAAGGGGAAAAAAATTTGATTACAATCTTTTTGGATGGGATGATATCATGCATTACCTGAAGTATTCAGGTGAAGGAAGTTGAAAAAAAATCTAGCTGTGTTTGCAAGTTTGCATACCTATATAAAAATAGCACAAAAATTATAGTCTATGGAGCAGAATCATTTAATCTTGATAACATTATTGCACGTATTTTTCATCCCAACAGACTATGGAGAACAAGAGAAATGTTTTGGTTGATGGAATTACAGACTGGAATTACTTGTACTTACGCATAGTACAAAAATGTATGACTTCCCATTGAATTCAATTGTATTTTCATGGAATAATAATGAATTATAAAAAAGCGGATGGATTTGCTTAGATTTTTGCAAACCTTGCATTGCGTCTGGTACATTGGTATTGGTACATACTCAGAGATAAAACTAAAAAACAAATTGTATAAAGTTATATCCTTCTTTAAGTTCTCTAAACTCTTCAAAACTTCTTTCAAAAAATTGCATTAGTTTTACATTGCCCCATATCTTTGAAAATTTGAGTTAGAACATTCGCAATGTTTTGTTTTTAAGTTTGGAATGATTTCGCAACGATTTCATGAATTTTTAAGATTGCTCTTATGTAATAAACTATTTCACAAGCCTAGCTTCCCTACCTCCGACCTTGTTTTATATAATTAGTGCTCAAGAATTCAACGAAGCTGACCGAAAATTCACCTAAAAAGTTTTATGGTGCGCTGAAATGCATAGAATAAGTAAACTTTCATGCTCACTGCATGTGTTTTCTAGCGTTTCCGCAAGCAATTCAATGGTTGACTTATATTTCACATTTTTAGTTTGCATGATTTTCTCATCGTTTTGTTTGATGAAAAATCAGCATTAAATGCCTACTTAACTTTAAGTACCTATCGAATGTGAAAATTGCCCGTAAGCCTACATTTGTTTAGTTTTGAAAGCTCTAACTATTTAAACAATATGTGTGCAAAACCTGTAAAACCTAAATCATTATGCATTTATACTTCGTTCACGGCATTTGAAATTATTTTGAAATTAGATCAGGCGGCATCATCCTGCAATTTATTTTCAATTTAATTTAACCTAACACCAAATATCTTTGCTATTTGTTTAAAAGGTTCGTTATCACATTTTATGAGCAAGTCGAGCATAATAAAATTTGATAATGCAGGGGAATGTGAAAAGTTACCGGACTTTAGCATCACCATTACAATCGGGATCAAAATTTTTTGCTAGCGCGTGTTTGATCCTTTTAAAAATAAACTCTCATTTTATTGTTTTATTTCATTGGCACACTTGCATTTTTTTTAATTAGCCCGGGGTACATCATTTTGGATTTTTATGCAACTGTTAATGGTGATGATGATGAAACAGAGTTTAGATGTGATTTGTTCCCCTTAATTTTGGGGTGTCCTTAAATAAGTCAATACCTCCGTAAGCACAATCCGATTTTTCGTCTGGGGAAATGACATATTATACAAAACAACTAAAGATTCATAAACATAATATGCAATTATTATTAGAAATTTAAAGAATAAGAACCGCGCACGAGAGAAATTAGAAATACTTAAGATGAGACAAAGGCAAAACTAATAATTTGTAATTGCCAATACATTTCAAACAAACTATGAAACGAATCAAATCGAAAGTATCGAAACTGCATAAACGATTTGTTTGGAGAAAATGTACTCCACTGACTGAGATTTTGATTTCATTGAGCTTGCTTTCTTGATTTGGTTTGATCTCGGATCGAGAAATTCAAAGCTTGTAATTGCCAATGCATTTCAAACAAACTATGAAACGAATCAAATCGAAAGTATCGAAACTGCATAAACGATTTGTTTGGAGAAAATGTACTCCACTCCACTGACTGAGATTTTGATTTCATTGAGCTTGCTTTCTTGATTTGGTTTGATCTCGGATCGAGAAATTCAAAGCCACAGCTGCATGAATAAACAAAGTGCATATCCACTGTTTCGCAGTACCCCCGACGAAGCCGGTAGAACTTTATGTTTATTTGTTCAATTCAACAGTCAGCACAATACTGCGTACATTACAGTAGTTGTGGACTTCTAATTTGACAAAATGTTATAAACGCAATAAATGTTCATGCAAGACATTTTTATTAATGTAATTGTAGTAGTTAAAGTGGCATTTGCCTAAGAAAGTTTGGAGTTTGTAAATAACTCACTTCAAAGTAAAAAAAAAATATTTCTTGTCCTATTTTTTCGTGAAACGCATGATTAATTAACTTTTCTGTATCGCATAAAAAAACTTGTTTAACTTTAATTAGAATGGCTGATAAGGATTCATCGTCCACTTCTGGAACATCGGGAGGAGCGTCGGGTAATGCAGGACCTGGAGGTGTTCCGTCTTCAGCCACATTGTACGTGGATTCTGTGAAAGCTATGGCAGAATCAGTTGGGATTTCTAATTTACAAGACGACTCAGCCAAAGAATTAGCTGAAGACGTATCGTTCCGTTTAAAGTGTATCATTCAGGATGCTGTGAAGTTCATGGAGCTTGGAAGACGTATCAAATTGAACACTCATGATATTGACCACGCACTAAAAGTTCGGAATATCGAGGTCAGTTGTGCTCTTTTGGTTGAGTTTTAAATAACATTAATAATATGTGCAATTTTTAGTGAAGCTCTGTGATTATAAAAAATTTGTGATATTCTTTTATAGCCACTTTATGGTCTTGGAGGACCAGAAGCTTTACCTTTCAGATTTGCAAGTGGAGGAGGTCGAGAAATTCATTTTATTGAAGACAAGGAAGTGGAATTGACTGACGTACTTGGGGGATCAATTCCTAAAGTTCCACAAGAAGTATGCCTACGATCTCATTGGCTTGCTATCGACGGTATACAACCGTCCATTCCAGAAAATCCTCCTCCATTGTCGAAAGACCAGCAGAGAAATGACAGCACAGATCCCTCAAATAAAAACAATAAAGGTGCAAAGGGTAAAAATGCTGGTCCACCATTTACACCAACTGTTGGAAAACCGTTGAAATTTAAGACCAGTGAGCAAGTATTTGTGAAACAGCTTGCCACACACGAACTATCTGTGGAACAACAATTGTATTACAAAGAAATTACTGAGGCATGCGTCGGTTCAGATGAAGCAAGACGAACGGTATAAATTTATAGTAGTTTGTTTCATTGAGCTATTGAGCATTATATTAATGATTATTAATGTTTGAAGCAGTATTACTAATTAACGTTTTGTGTTATTTCTGTGTTTTAGGAAGCTCTTCAAAGTTTGTCGAACGATCCTGGATTATTTGAGATGCTGCCAAGGCTGTGCACTTTTATTGCGGAGGGTGTCAGGGTAAATGTGGTCCAGTATAACTTGGCCCTACTTATTTACCTGATGCGAATGGTGAAAAGCTTACTCGATAACCAGACTTTATATCTTGAGAAATACGTAAGCCCAAAAATTTCCTTTCTGTTAAAATAAAGAAAGTTTATACTTTTTATTTTTAACTGCCCAGATTTACAACACAATTTAAATTTGTAATTCTAGCTTCACGAAATCATTCCTAGTATTGTAACATGCATCGTAAGCAAACAACTTTGCGTTCGACCGGAACAAGATAATCACTGGGCTCTGCGCGACTTTGCATCTAGACTGATGGCTCAAGTTTGCAGAAATTATACTACCTCCACCAACAACATTCAAACCCGAATGACGAAACTGTTCAGTTCTGCATTAAATAATGACAAGGCTCCACTTGCATCGGTCTATGGTGCTGTTGCTGGTCTCGGGGAATTGGGAAATGAAGTAATTAAAGCTTTCATTGTCCCGAAAATCCAAGAATTAGGCAATAGATTGGAAGAGTACTCGAAAGAGGGCTCGGGTTATTCTCAAACTGACAAGGCGTCCGCGCAAAAAATAAAAGTTTTGGTAATTGTAAGTGATGCTCCTGATATTTGATACAGTGATAAATTATTTTATTATTCATGTAAATATCATTATCATAAAGTTACAATTATAATTATATAATTCGGCTTATAATTTCAGAAATTGGTTTGTCCAATATTGAAAACGATGAGAAAACCGCCTGACATCTTAGAAGAATATAAAGTTGACTTCGGAGGTTATTTCGCCTCTGGTCTACATATGGGAGTAGTACCTCTACGGACTTCTGAAACCAAAGCGCTTTCGTCACCAGTTGGTCGGCCGCCGCCAGTCACAGGTCAACCAGCATCCAATAGTAAATCTGGGACCCCGTAATATCCGTACAGTCTCTGTTACAATAATGTTGTTATATGTTTTGTATGT
>JAHZMX010001615.1:0-10561 GCA_027743895.1 Seira musarum | reverse complement strand
GTGTCGGTTCGTGACTGAGAGGTTATCAGTTTGCATCGCAAAATTCCCATGATTTCATTTTCTAAAGGGCAATTGCACTTCAATGCAATTGGCAAAAAAAGGCTCGTCAACTCTGCGTGAATTTATAACTTAAAACAATGCACGCTTGACAGAAGGACAAGACAAGTGCGAATTTAGAATACATGTCTGATCTAGAGCCCAAAACCGGTCAAGTTTTTAGAATATTTTAGAACGGATGGAAAATTGCTATAATAATCTTTAAAATAAAAATTGGAGTAGGCAAAGGCAAATTATCGTAATTGTACAGAAATTCAATTGAAGAGCAAACAAAAACATTTATTTTCTACGTCACCAAAAAGTTAAAGCTTGCTTTTGAATCATCATTTTAAAAAATATCAAATTGTCGTAGTCTTCTACAAACTTGGGCACATGTCAATTTAAAATCATACAAACATATTTTAGATGTGAACAAGCGAAACATTAATATATGAGCAGCGCACAAGTTTAAAAAAAACAACTTGTTCTACCCTTTAATAATTCCGTCTCGTCTAGAAAAAAATATTGGCACTCTTTCTAATTCTTCTTCATTCGTACGTGATAACTGTTACTCTTTCCCTCAATTTAAATCATTGTTTGAAGCTTGACCTCCTTTATCGCTCCTCTCTTTAGGAAAATATCACTTTTTCTCTCGAAAAAAATTACAATTTTCGTTAATCATATTTCTAGACGAGACAAGGCTAAAACTTACGATAATTTTTTCTTGGCTGGTCAACACTCTCATCTTCAAAAGTTCAATTGTAACGTTGTAAGTAATTGTGCTCAATTGAAAACAGTTAGTGCTGCTGATCTGACTTGATTACATGACTTGGCTGAGAGAGAAAGCAATTCCTTCTTCTAAGCTAATTATTTCAACAGCTTGAGCTAAACCAAGACCAAATCACTGTTTGTCTTACTATTCAGTAGAAATTCATCAACCTGTCTTATTATGACTGTCGCATTAAATATTATTATAATCGTGAGTACGCATATCCCTACTTAATTAAATTTTTTATTAGGAGATTTTACAATTTTTTGAGGAAAAACTTGTAGTGCGATCGAAAGTGGATTTGGTTTTAGTGGCTACTTATTGCATTGCATTGTCNCATTAAATATTATTATAATCGTGAGTACGCATATCCCTACTTAATTAAATTTTTTATTAGGAGATTTTACAATTTTTTGAGGAAAAACTTGTAGTGCGATCGAAAGTGGATTTGGTTTTAGTGGCTACTTATTGCATTGCATTGTCAGGAAGTGGTTTTTCAGGTAATAAAAACCTCAAAATATTTTGAAATGCAAGGTGGTAATAAATCCTGTGATCTCAAAGTAAAAGGACACCTCACAAGAAGTGGCAAATTTGCCACTGTGATTTGACATTGTCCGCTTACTTTGGGGTCTTTAAAATGAAAATTCAAAGCTGCAAAAATCCTTCAATTAGCTTTTTACCTTACAAGGCTAGTTGGGGAAATTTCGCTTTAAAAAACCAGACACAGATATAATTGGGCTTAAAAATCTTTTATTTTAAATCCGGCAATTTTTTGTCGTGTGAGCTTTAAGCACAAGCTTAAAGCTTTCGCTTTTGTCAAGAGATAAGTATTGAATTTAATTGATCTGCTCTGTCCACCTGGCTCTTAAAAACGAAGAGTACGCGCCAATTCTTAAGCAAAATTAATTTTTCGAAAAAAATTACAACAAAAAGAGAATTAAGTTTAGCTTTAGTTTGTTCTTAATCTTCTTGCTTTAAAGAAAATCCGTATGGAATACTATACGCTTAATCATAATTCATCACTTCCTAATATTCTTGGCAGTTTCGTAGTTATTTACTTATTCCTGCAATAAGTCGCCTGCAATAATTAACACATTTGGCAGTGACAAACACAGTTTCAATTCCGATTGTACTTAATAATTTATCTACCCAACTTCCCATCGTTTCAAAATTACAATGCTTGAAATTTTTATTATACGAAGACAGAGACCACCAACATCAAAATAACCTTTAATGTTGTATTACTACATTCAATTCAGTTTTTTAAAAAATCTTTCTAAAAAATATGCAATCCAAAGGAAATCAACATTTTATGCATACATATTCTCTGTCTAAAGTAGCCTCCCTGCAAAGCAACATTCCTTCCCTTTTCCTCACCAAATATCGCCATATGACGAAGCACTTAAAAAGTTTGAAACCGTGAAATCCTCGGATCTAATGAATACTAAAAAGAAGCGGTGGATGGATGATAGTGGATTAACGACATGATTTTTATTTGCCGTATCATCATCATCAGCATCTGCGAGCACTCTTCAAAGAGGGGAAAAACAGGCGCAGGTGTAGATGCTAAAAAAAACTCTATAAATAGCCATTTTCAATTGAAACCGGCATGTAAGTAGTATAAAGTATGATAATGATAATCCCTCTGATTGTGATTGTGAGTGAGGCCATTAGTGAAATTTGATATTCACTCAAACAATGGCGTGGGCATGACGGACATGTTTTATTCGAATAGCGTGTATCATCATAACACAATGCTAACGTCACCATAACCGAAACTGAACCACACCAGTTGCAGTTGTTTTTTTGCATTTATTTGTATCTAAAAAAACTCACAATTGCAATTGCAATCACAATCAGTGAAATGAAAGAGTGACCAGTGACATGAAAAAAGTACAGTTATTCATAACTTTGCCTTTTTTTCTGGGGAAATTCAATATGAAAAAGGTGTGAAGCGATATACCTTTTGGCTCACACATGTGCAGATTATATGTATTGTGAGTGAGGCCATTAGTGAAATTTGATATTCACTCAAACAATGGCGTGGGCATGACGGACATGTTTTATTCGAATAGCGTGTATCATCATAGCACAATGCTAACGTCACCATAACCGAAACTGAACCACACCAGTTGCAGTTGTTTTTTGCATTTATTTGTATCTAAAAAAAACTCACAATTGCAATTGCAATCACAATCAATGAAAGAGTGACCAGCGACATGAAAAAAGTACAGTTATTCATAACTTTGCCTTTTTTTCTGGGGAAATTCAATATGAAAAAGGTGTGAAGCGATATACCTTTTGGCTCACACATGTGAAGATTATATTACTTACTCGAGACGACCAATACGTGTAAAATGCGAATTCATTTTTATATTTATTTTCAAAGGAAATAGAATAACGATTTCTAGAGATGGCTTGGACCAAGTCGAAATATCGTGGGAACTCGAACCGTCATCACTTAACCATTTCAACCGCACTTAGAAAATAATAATAATAAACAATAACTGAACATACCTAAACAGCTTTGCAGCGCTTTCACATGAAAATAAGCAAAACAAAACTTTCGTTCCCAACCATTCGGAAGGAGCATGTGTAGTTTATAGGTAGTTATATAGGTAAATTTGATATGCCTATGGGGAATATGAATTGGTGAATGCTGACATAACACTATATAGCTCTTTAAGTGGCCATTGTCTTTTCCAACTTAATTTTTTCCACAGGATATTAGCGTTTCCCATGAAGGCAAAAAATTTCTTCACGCGTAAGTAATTCTACGAATACGAGAGAGAAGGCTTCACAGCAGAATAAAGTCAAGACAAGGAGTGAAGGGGAATGAATGCTTTAATGAGAAATTAAATGAATGTCAAGCTAGTGGCATAACCCAGCAATTAAAGTAATTAAGTGCGTGGATGACAAATGAATTGTTTGCAAAAGAAAGCCCAGGAACCTCCCCCTCTAAAAAGGTTATAAGATTTTAATTTTTTATTGCAAACTGACGGGGACGTTTCACTTGAATTGTGCGTAGATCATACAATCTATTATGTATTTGAATAAAAGAAGGCAAACAATTTCTATTTTTGATTTGTTTAATAATTATTATGTACTGCAAATAAATCAATCCGAAAAGAAATAACGTTTACAAAACTTTCACATCGAATGCAAATAAAAATGAATATTGTTAAGCCTTAAGACAACGGAAATCGAAAATTTCGTTTTCATGTTCCTGTTTCACGTATACGCACTCGTAACGATTCACGCTTCTTTTGTCGGCACAATTATTACAGACGATGTATTAGGATGTAGTGATGAAGATGACATGTCTTGACAAAATCAACAAGACTGGAATACATATATCATCAATCGAGACATCGAGACATGCTTAAAATATTTTTTTTGAAGGGGATGCGATGTCGACACTCAGCATTTGGGACAGGACGCCGATTTCCCTGTTTACTTTCATCATTCAAAGGAGAAAGTTTCAGCTTCCTTTGCCTTAAGCTTCAATCTTATCGGAATCCGATGAGCAAGCATTGATCAATTAGGCTTGGGTAGTCAAGATCGAATCACTCTTTAAAAATAGCTGCGTCAATATATTTACTTTGCATGTCGAAATATGAAACCCATTGACACTTCCCAGGAAAAGGATTGATTGAGGTGCGTAAAAATCTTTACTGTTCTAGGTCAGTCAAGCTATGCCAAGTCATCAACCTTCTTTCATGAGAAAGAATTAACACACTTAACCCCCATCACATCATAGTCATTATTTATTATTCCTGCGATTCTATTCAAAGATCGCTCGATACTATTGTATTGTCGTCACCCGAAGTTTTCCTTAATGTAAAAAGTGAAGATGACGAGGTTGGTGGTATTTAATGCTTAAGTAAAGATTTTTTGGTACTTTATGAATGAATGTTTATCTTTCCTCTTCCTGCAATTTGCTTAAACTGTCAAGTCAAAGCAGCTTCGAGAATTCATGCCCACAACTGTTTGAGTCATAAGTCGGAACTGACGATGAGCATGAATGAGTGGGGGGCAGATGTCGGTATAAATTACAAATTAGCAAATCATTTGACAATTCGCACTGCAGAAGAAGAGATTAGACGGGAAACGAAAATTGAATTCCAATTTGCCACCTTCCTGGCCTTAGTTGGTCAACTGTAGTCAAACGATAATGGGAAAGTTAAGCACTAACAATTCCTCAGCCTCCAAAGAAGATCCAAATCTAAAGCCATAACTTTCGAATTCAGATTCATCTCGCACAAGCTCACCTCATCTTTGAGATTATGATCACCTTAATTTATGCCGTTTTTTCACGGGGAACAGCTTAAAAGCCCATCAGACGTACCACTTGTTCCTCAAATATAATTAAAGAAAAAGCAATAATTATCCAATAGGTAAATAAGTGGTAAGTGGTAGGTATAAAACAATGGGGAAAATATAGCACATTGCCATTAATTAAGACAAGGGTTTCACAAATATTTTTGTTCTGCTTGAATACTTCCACCAAATTGCATTTAAACTGGCACTTCCCCAGCTCATGCCTAATGGCATCAATATGGCATATTGTTCGGAATTTCATTTGAACAATGCCACATATTTTAAATAATAATAAACAAGATGGTCTAACTGAATGACTGACTGATTTTTAGAGAGTAATAAAAACCCATCATTTCTATTTTTGACTCTTCTTCATGTTCATCTGATTTTTATTGGCAACATAACCAAGCCAAGCCAGTTTACTCGCTCTTGTTATTATTGGGATATTTTTATTCCTTTTTTATAGTTCATCATCTTCAACTTCTTCAAGGCAGAAATTGCCAAATTGCAATTGAAAATAGGATTGTAGGTATCAAATCAACATCATCAGTAAAGGATGAGGAAAAGCCTCACTGCAAGAAGAATGAAGATGAGGAGGACACAATAACAATAACAAATACCAAACCATTCCTTATACCTTATTGCATTGTTTTGTTATTTTCTTCTGAGCCATGATTTTATATAGCAGAAGAATTTGCAGAAGAAAAATATGTACTTTAATACTATTGCTGTTTTGGGAAAAGTGGGACAAATCATCATCCCCTCATCTCATTCTTGACTCTTGACGCACAAAAAAATTGTAAGTGAGCTGAAGAAGAGGCTGTTGAGCTGTTGCCTCCGCTCATCCACCTTTTTTAAAGACATTCATGTGATGTGATGTGATGGGGAATTCGCAAAAAAAAACTTGTGCATGTTATGCTTGTCGAAGAACAACAAAGTACAAAACTGAAAACATGCTACACATTATCATCATGATTACATGTATGCATGTGTACTTACATTCTTGATGATAGAATGATGATCTTAAACTTTTTGAAAACGAGTACCATATTGAACCCATGCAAATCTGAATGGATTTTTTAAGGGAAAAAAACAACTTTTATTGGCGGCGATTGGCTTTAAATGCATTATGCGTATGTTGTGCTGATTGAATTGAAGAATGTGCAAAAAAATGGATTTTTTTCCTAGAGAAATCCTGTTTTTTCAATGGAAAACTTTCGAATTGAAAATGTCGCAAAAAAACTAGAAATAACAATTTGTACAAGAGCATTTCATACCTATCTGGAGGTCTGTCATAAAAAATTTAAAGACCTGACATATGACATGACATGATATAAATATGTACGCAAAAAGCGGTAAGTGTATGATGATGTGTAGAGTGATGATTGATGATGACACTATCCATTATTATGACCCATGTTATGTTACACATCTTCTCAGCCTATTATTTGTAAGAAGAGGAACAATGACGGGAAGCACTTACCATCATATTTTACTGAATTGAGTGAATTGCTACACCATATTATTCTATTTATGGGAGGCCTGGTCTGAACAATGCTGCAGGCAGGTATTCAGAGAAATAATGAGTCAAAGGTCAGAGTCTAAATAAGTCATAAAGATCTTTCTCTTTGAGTCATTATCCCCATTGGACTTGAGAATGAGCCAAACAACAGACCAACGACCATAATACTACCGGATATGAAAGCTTTTAGTTCGTACCTACCAATTTTCTTTCAGGCTATTTTAATTTTTCCGATTAATTCATTTCATTTGAAACTGCTTATGCAAACAATACGCAACGTACAATGCCTGCATCACAGCAACAGCTAATCTTATCCTACTCAAGATAGATAATAATTACAATCACGCAGAAGAAATGACTTGTGCGGCATGTGTGCGTCACGGATAAATGGAGAAAACATACAATTATATGTCTTCACTATCTACTCGTGAATTTATTAATGTATCTTTGCTAATTGTTTGAAAAAATCAATGATGATGATGATAATCAAATATTTTTTTCCTTTTTTGGGCTTGTCTCATGCTTTATCGTTTGGCTCAGAGGCATTCTTCATTCATCCTGCATACTTTGGGTATCACAAAAATAATGCCGATGGGTGATCGTCATCGTCACGAAGAAAGCCATAGAGGTTTGGGAGTTCACTTCCGTTATTGAGGTAGTTGTAGTTTAGCATGAGTACATTATGAATATTTAATGTTATGTTATGATTTTGTTCTTTACATGCATTATAAGCCCATTAAGACTCTTTGAATGAGTGAGTGTAAACAGAAAAACAGTAAAAGACTGATTTCTAGGTCAGCATCATGATCATTATCATCATCATTATTCCGCGAGCTTCTTGCCATAACATCAGCATCACTGTATCGTCAATCGTGAAAATATTTCCCCATGCACTATGACTATGAGTATGAGTAGTGTAAAGATAATATTTTTAATAATTAGGTACAATAATACCCTTTCGAGAAGCCAAGTCAAGCCACTAGCCAGTGGCATTTCTTTCTCGACTTCTTTATGATCTAAACTGATGGTGGTTTGGTGTGGTGTGGTGGGGGTAAAAGGAGAAGAGACCAAACCACTCGAACTTTAGACACGAGAGATCATGACTTTCATCACATATCGACGTCACGAATATGTGGAATGGATCGAGTGGGCACATTCGAATTCTTCTAATATTCCCTCCCATCTCTTGCTTTGAAAATATTTTTTTAACAACTACAACGCTTTTGCTTTGTACTTTATTTGTGGCGAACAAAACACGCCACTTATATTGATATCATATCATTCGGTCTGTAGTGCGAATGAATACTTACAAAAGCATGCAAAATGCAAATCTCAGAGAAAAGGATTCACTGCCGTAAGGCTACGTGGCATTTGTATGATAAGAATTTGCTCAGAATTAGATTTGGATTTTTGATAACAATGATGTGAGTAGCAAAAACGTTGTTGGTATATATGCAGTCACTAGTCACCCAGGATGAATCAATGAGGCAACTTAAACAAGCTTTCTTTTTATCAGTATCAACTTTTCTTGACTTGTCGCTTTCAGAGCCCATTAAAATTCGCTACTGCATTTGCAAAGTTTACTTTGTGCTGTATTTAGTAAAGGTATGTCAATGTAATCTTGAAATATATGTAAGGAGATGATTTATATTAAGTGGTTATCCGACCTGTGCTTGAAGATTTTAATTATGAGTAAACTTATGTTGAACAAATTATAATTGCAATGAAATTGATATATATATCACACAATCTTTAATGATACAAATTGAATTAAAAAATAGAATGTTCGTCTTTGCCTCATTATTTTATACCTTTGATTGAACTAGGTAAGTATTTAACGGATTTAAAAGATTACGGAAGCTGTTTCTGTCGAGATACAGCGTTTGCAAAACAGATTAATAGTAAAAGTCATTGTGTTCAGCTGAAATAATCTTGAGCTAACTTAAAAATAAAATTAAGCTTGGTACGAAAATTCAGTCAATGAATTCTACAATATATCTGGGGTTTTTACCTTACAATTAAACTATTTTGACACCTCTAGCGCCATTCAATATTCTTATATTTTACATTCATACAAATATTTACTTTCTGTCTCTTCAAATTAAAATGCTTCTCATGTTTTAAATTTTCTTTTACTCTAGAAATCCAAACGTTACTTCCGTCCAACCTGTCTCTTCTTAAAAAACCATTTTATGCTTCAATTCAGAGAGACAAGACATGACAACTCTGAACCACAATCACGCGTCGTATCGCAATTCACAGGTGTGCATATTTTCATTCAAGCAGTAGCTTTGGCAGTACGTCTATGTGAGAAAACATTTAATCGATCTTGTCTGATATCAAGTTTACATATGCACTCATAAAGTCATATTATACTGTACTGCATTTTTTATCGAAAAAGTTTCAGAATAAATTGCATTGACTGTGTTACAATAAGATAAAAGTGAAAGACGATCAGCAATCAAGACAACCTTGAGACTTCTAGACTTGAGTCGTTGAGTCGAGTCGTCCTCATATCATGAAGACAATTGGCATTCTAAATGGAAAATAAGTTCAATGCACAGCAATTTTTTATCGTGTTGAAATCAAAGTAGATGCAATGTGACATCGCCAGCCGCTATGTCACATTCATTTTAACCGCACTGCACACACAGATTGCAATGCAATTTAAAGTGATTCTAATATCACGCACGTCTTCATTCTCGTCAATTGCAGAATTTAAGTAGGTATTACATATTTCCCTAGCCACAAATCGGCAAAAGAAATACTACAGACCTTGAACTTCTAATGTTTGAAAAGAAATGATTGAACCGTGAAATGTCATCGTCTAGCGTGGGAGATTGAATTGGATTAAAAATTGCATTACATGAAATACCTAAATTGACAGAATACATCATGCCATGTCAATTATCATAACTGATTCAAGAAAATACTATTTACATTTGCAAAGAAAATATCGAAATTCAAAAGAAAGTTGAATGAACATTGAACATTGACGGTGCATGGCGATGGCGACTTTACTTACCTCACGAGCAGGACAAATCTTTTATGCCATTGTCGTATGTTCTGCACAAAAATATATCCATTGTCTTTACGAAACAATGAACACATACTTGTGTTGTGCAAGCATGTTCTATTCTGATGTAGTTCAAAGAATTTCAAATTGTTTTCAAATCTGAATTGAATTGATTACGAAAAAGGTGACTTATGCGATAGCTTTAGATTGAGCCAAAGGGGAATATAATGGAGGTATGCACGGTTTTTTAATTGCTGCGATAATTACTACTGGCCTAGTATATGCTTGTGTGAAGGAAAAGCAAAAATGCCATAGGTCACCATTAACAGAAATCCTATACAGCTGTATAAATGAAATGAATGAAAGATAAAGCAATGGTAATTTTTATAGTCAAGCTGGTTCAAGTTCATTGCCTGTTGTTGTGCTATAAAGAGAAGACAAGACGGAGACGGAACTGTAAATTATAAATGCAAATTAGGCAAAGGTAGTTGAGTTGGTTGCTTGTGAGTATGAATATTTTTATGGCTGCTGCTGAGTGCCGAGAGTGAATGAGAATGAATCAGACAAAATGCCATAAGGAGCCATGCCCTTTTCCTGATTTCCCCCTTTTAATTTGTGATAGTGATTGTGCAATTTTTGTATTGTACGCACTTTCTTCGTTTGAATGAAATGTGATTTACATGTAGTTGAGTTTGATCTGCTGATCTAATGACACCAAGTTACATGGGCTTTCAGCATAAAAATATTGGCTTTTTATTAGGACCTCGACAACTTGTGAGTACCTATTCCAATCCGGAAAATTTCAATGCAACCTTCCTCTTTGATGGAATCGTGCTAATTAGCAGTATTGTGCCTTGTGCGTGTACGAATAAAAAATGAGCCGTTTTACGAAGCACGA
>JAHZMX010001614.1:0-15087 GCA_027743895.1 Seira musarum | reverse complement strand
CATCACCATCAACCCTCATGAAAAACGTGGGGAAGTTCTTTTACTTCGTGTCCGTTGAAGAAAATACTTACAAAGATGTTAACGACGTTCCTTACTACTTCTCGGAGGTGAGTGCAGTTGCGATTGCCCGAAAATAAAATAATTTGTCTGAATGGTGAGTACTATTTCGACTTAAGATAATAAATTCTGTCCATAAAAGAGGGTGACCTTGAGCAGCTAAGTTTGGAGTAGAAGGATCTTCTCTGTTCACTGTCCAGTCGTGATATTATTTCTTTTCAAAAAAATTGCTCGTCTAAACGTAGAAAATAAGAAAATCACATGTATCGTATACCGGACGGTAATGGTTTTTCATGGGCTTAAAGGAAGGACTTGGCTTGAGTTGAGATACGAGTTGATCGTTCAATAAAAACGTGGTATAACTTCTAAAACAAGAAAATCGTCAGTCAGATTTTTTCCTTCCTTACGTCAAGTACCCAGGTTTTTTTTCTTTTGGCAAAACGTGTAATAAACTAAGCATATTTTCGTTTCCCCCCGACTTGCTTATAAATATTTTTTTCTTAAATGAGAGGATCTCTTATGAAAAAAGAAAATTGGCATGGCGCGGCGTGCCAAAGTGGATCCTTAAGGGTTGTTTATGCTTGCAATCTTGGGAAAACTGAGAACTTTCGTTTTGGCTACGTCATGCCAGAATAAAGAAGGATAGATGGAAGTTGTAGGTGGTAAGGGTAATGACAACTCCTCTCACTTTTTTACTTTTTTATGATTTTTTTCCTTGCGTGGGATGCGCTCCAAAATAAATACTTACTCACCTGCAAACGAAGATCACACACATTTTTCAAGCTTAGAGTGCCCTATTAAAGTGGAAAGGGGAATGGGGAATAAGAGAAAAGGGACCGGCGTGTTCGTTCGTTGGATGTCCTTTCTCACCTTGAAGGAATTAGGTGAAATATGGAATCATGAATTATAAATTGAATTGGAAGAAGCATGACTGAAGCCTTAAGGAAGACTAGATAATTCGGAGTCAAAAAGTTGATTTGATTTCAATGTTTGTAGTACAAATAATGTTATGAAATGTTAAGGAAAGTCTTCTAAATAAATTATTAGGAAAGTTAAGTACACATGTTCGTTAAATATTCAGCAATGAATTCAAACTTTGTGACAGTTATTATGATATTAACGATATGACAAAGCATTTTCTTGAGACATTGGATGGATTAAACACTGAATAATTGTGTTATCCTCATTGTTGATTACGTAACTATTACAATATTTAATGAAAACCGGTTGATTATACAAACGAAAAAAAAATCGGAATCAGACATTTCCCTCATAACTTGATCACATTTTGAAGTCATGTTCCCAAATCGATTGTCGATTGAGTCGCAATCCTGCTACCGGTTTTCCAGTCAAAATCAAGTCTGGCTCTAGATATAATTGAACGGATAAAACATGCTGGAAAACATGGAACGACAGAGATTTTCAAAAGGAAACAAGATCAAAAGAAACATATAGGTAAAAAAAACTCGTGCCATAAAATTAATGGCTCGAAGAGATGAGATTGGACATAAAAACGAAGTGAATTTGCCGTGAGCGTGGGGTACAACGCCTAGTCAAAAAGCAATTTAGATATAGTAGCAGACAACTCCAATCAGTACTGCAATTTAGATGCGTATGCTCAACTCTGCAGGACCTTTGATTTGATTAGCTACAAACAAAAACAGCAAACAAACGATTAAAAGAGATGAATGGTTCGTTTGGGAGACAAAATGTAAATAAATCAAGTCAAAATGCCAAAAAAACTCAAGAGATAGAACTGAATTGCATACAAAAATGGATCAAAGTGACATTATGCATTCCGCTCAAGTGTTGTTTGTGATTGTGATGGTAGAACATGTGCGTTTTACAAGTTTTTGTTTTGTCTTAAAAACATTTTATGTGGTTAACATTCAGGAAGAAAGGAAGACGAGCTCACGTTAACTGCTTGCGAATGTGGTCTTTTAGGATAACGAAATCATTAAGATACGCATAATCAAATTATTAATTTGCTTTTTTTATGAACAAAAACAAATTTTTTGTTGTTCTTCAGATGTTTCCTTTATTTCTTGGACTTGTCATCGCAGAATATGTTGCGCTGGCTATGAAAGGCGAGGCCCCAAGGTTAACCGAAAGTTTGAACTCGTTGTCTCATGGCATCGTATCGGAAACATTCAAGTAAGTTTGTGTCATGTAAATGGGGTTTTTGTGGTCTGTCTGGAATCTGATCTCGAGATGAAATAGGTACCTTATTTGTTTGAATGACAAGCTGAAGCTTCTTGGGAATTGGCTTGTATTGAAGCAAACGAGTTTTGAATGTTGTACTTGCAGTTGACATTTTTTGCAGTCATGTTGTCGTCCATTTAAATAATGATTTCAGGACCTTGAATGATTTTTCTTCTCACAAAAAAAAATTATGACAGGATACTTATGATGGGGGTTGAAACGTCTATCTACGTTTACGTCCACAACCGCTTCCGGTTGATTGACCTGCCATGGGACAATCCATTGACTTGGTATGCCGCACTTCTCACTGTTGACTTTGCATACTACTGGGCACATCGTGCGTCACATGGTAAAAATTATATTTATTTACCAAAGATGCTGGAATTGATCCGTCTGTTATACTCAAACAAAACAATACGAACTATTATTATACATTCATTTCTAGAGATCAATATCCTTTGGGCACAGCATCAAATCCATCATTCATCTGAAGACTATAACATGACCGTGGCTGTCCGGCACCCTATCACTCACAACTGGATTAATTCGGTAAGCTCCTCACACAACAAGACTAGAGGAACTTTTTTTTTGCCAAATGCTCGATTACGTGATGCCCCAAATGGAATACCAGTGCAAAGGTTTTAGATCCATGACATATAAGGGGCAAATTGATACATAATCTAATTCTGAGTTCCTCAGAATTTTATAGTCCCGCCCTATTCCACTTCCCAAGAAAAACGAATAATCTCAAACTTTACAAATCTAATTTCCCCTGGAATTACGTCATTGCCTGAAAATCACGTATCTTTTCACCCGCTTCCATTCTAGTTTCCAGTGGAGTAAAGTAAAATGAGAACGCAAAAAATGTCAAGAAGTCAAGAGTTAGATAACGTCCGTTTCATGATACGATAAATGCAGAGAGAATTAATGAGAAAGCATTAAAGTAAAAGTTTTTTTCCACTTGGATGTTGGTGATGGAGTCATGCTCGTCTTTAAGTTACCTATGTATCTTTCTGCGTAGTCATAAGTATAAATGTAGTTATAACTTTTCTCTTAGGCATTATAAGTTTGAATGGGAAATTGGTTAAAAAGGACCGACTCTTTTTTTCCTTCTTTAAACTCAGCCCACATCTCTTTTTTAATTTGATCTGGATAATGACATCGGCATTTGCTACTACTGTATAAGTATAATACAGTCTCAGCCACAGCTACCACAAAACTGCTTTTCCATCCCATTCAATGACACAGCTATTTGAACATGAAGTTTATGTCGAATGAATGGATTCAGTCCACCGCAAATGCATGAACTCAACCAGGAACACCTTATTCCTTGCTGTTGCGTTCTTTTTTTTGGTTGCTGCAGGCAAGAGAAATTTTTTTTATGGTCCGGTTTCAGATTTTATTGGTGCTAAACTAAATGGAAAAAGTTTTTTTTTTTTGTGGTAGAAAGCCATCACGTGAAAGAAGCTTGATTTATGCAGTAACTTTCAAAAGAACTTTTTACAACGTGACAATTGTTATTAAAAACTGGTAACCTTTCGTCAGCATTGAAATGCAGTCAGCATCTGTATCACACCAAATAAAGTGTAATGAATGCGAATGGGAAAGTATTACTTATTATTTGCAATTCTTCTTTATTCTGACCCGAAATAGAAAGTTCACAAACAAGACCATTACATTTTGCCACCGAACCGAATCCTAATCCGCCTAAAGATATTATGAGACTTTATGTCGTTAGATCTATAGGTTCAGTGGAGTTGAAAAAAAAGTAAATACTTTTTTTTCCGCCCTTTAGGTGGCCTATCTTCCACTGGCTTTTTTCCTTCCTCCCCCGCACTGCCTCGGTAAGAAAAGTTATTAAAAAGAGCCATTCGTATGAAAAGCTTTTATGTCAACATGTCAATCAACTCGAAATGGAAATGCCAAGGCTGTACGCGCTTCGATATTTGGTCAAAAGGGATGATTTTTGTATTTGATGTTTTTGGTTGTTTCCATTTCGCTTTAATGTAGCTAAATAATATGTACCATTCCAATAAAGTTTTATTTGTTCCATTTAGCACACCAACAACTGAACCTGCTGTACCAGGGATGGATTCATACGTCTTTGGTGGGTAATCTTGGACCTCTTGAATACATTTTTAACACACCGACTCACCACAAAGTGCATCATGGTACATTATTAAGTGGAAATTTTCTTAATTATGACTCATGAATGTATCTTTTTTAATTGGTATTCATTTGGGATTCAAAGGTTGCAATCTCTACGCTTTGGATAAAAATTATGGAGGCTTTCTAATCATTTGGGATAGATTGTTCGGGACGTTCCAGGAAATGCTGCCTGCGGAACAAGAAGAACTCGTCTTTGGAGTCGTTTTTCAACATCCAACCCACAACATCATTTCGCAAATGGTAAGTATGTTTTACAATCCTCACACATTCCACGACACGTTTGAACATATCCCTCGGCAATGCCATAACTTCAAGTAGGCAACTTTTGTGGAGCTGGTTTTCATTAGTGCTCGATATTGAATATCTTTCTATGGACAATACCAAGCATTCATGTTCAGCTATTCATGTCTCTTTTGATGAGGATTTCTTAAAGAGAAAGCTGAATATAAATGCTTACGTGTCTGCATAAAATAATTGACGTTTCAAAGGGATAAAGTGAAAGTTTTAATTCTTTCCTTTTTAGTGGTATCGGTTCCCGGCATTGTGGCAATGGGCTAAAATGCAAAAGACGTGGGCCGACAGTTTTCGTGCACTCTTCTACGGACCCAGTTGGATTCCAGGGGCACCACGACTTGGTAGAGACGAGGATAAAGTAAAAGTATGTTTTACAACACTCTTAAACTTACCCATACGTTATTCTTTTCTAGTTTCCATCCAGTTTAAACTTGATAAAGCTCCAGAATATCTAATTACGCTTATGTAGAGAGAAACTGACCTTTGAAATTTTCGTTACGGTAAAAAGCCTATGATCACTATTAGACGTTGTTATACTGTCGCGGTCACTGATTATTATGATAAAAAGGTGGATGGAGAGAATTCAGGGTTCCCTGAGGAGGATTTTGCTCTCATCCATCATTTTGCCCCGAAACATGCCTTCTCTCTGTGACGTTTCCACAAAAGAATCATTGCTATTGCTACATCTTTACTTACCTAATGTTCTCTCGTCTCTTATGTACTTTTGTGATGTTAATGATAGGACACACCTACACAGAATATTTCATGTAGCATGTATGAAGCTAGATTCATATGTATCGCTAATCAAGCAAGAAGAGTTACAGCTCATCTTTAAATAGGAACGGAGAAAGCGATCCTCTGAAAGTACTTTCTGCTACCTTTCCTCTTTGTTAAAGTCTTGTTCCAAAAAGAGGAGAGGAATTATTTATGGCTTCCAAAGTCCCATATATTCTCTTGTGGGAAAGGATCAAAATCTTAAATTGCCACTGGTACTTTTCCACTGAAAAAAAAACTTTGCCACTATGTGATGGTGTAGCTGAGCTAGCACATTTTCTTTACAACACGGCAGTAGCAAAAGCACAATAAAACAAAGTTCCTCGAGGACTACAGTATTTTGAGTTAGTATTCCAATCATGCCAATGCCAATAGAGAAAGCTGGCTTGGTTTGGTTCGACTCTAATACTTTCTTCTGAAGCTTAAAGATTTTTTGTAGAGTTGTAATACATCCTCTGTTTTAATGTTTCCCTTGTAAAGGTGACACGACGACCAAAATTTACTGTAATTCTACCAAAATGGCTGCAGGCTTACTTACTTGTTCACTTCGTTGCTGCTCTCGTTTGTTTCCAGAAGTTTGCCATGCAGAAAGGGGTAAGTTTGAGTAACATCAGCATACTTAAAATCTTCTCTGTATTATTAACCAACAACATTGTAGTAGTTGTCTTTATCATGCATATTAGGCAAGTGATTTGATTGATTGTCGAAAAAAAAGTTTTTCCTTCTTCCTCACTTTGACTTTTGCTCCTGATTGGGAATGCAAGAGACAGCTTCTCCCTTGGCATTTAAGATTACTGTACTATGCATAATCAAAGCTTGCTTTATTCCCTTAGGGTAGCGTTCCTTCCAGCTTCAACCCACGTTAAAAATGTTAAATTAAGGTAACAATTTTCCGTTCCATTCCACTCATTCTTCTTCATTTTTTTGGGTATAGAACTTTGACGAGCTGACGGTATTCAGCACAGTATGCTATCTTTTAATCACGCTCACATCTATTGGACTTCTCTCAGAGGGCAATCCCTGCGGCTCTTACTTCGAGTTGGCTCGCTGCATAGTGTTGGTCTATTTGTCTTCTGGAGAGGATTATTTTCTTCAGGGAACCTCCATGATCCTCTGGCTCATTTATCTTGCTCATCAACTTATCATTTGCTACAGGGCTGAACTTAAACAGCAAGCGTTTGTCCTGGGCCAGAAACTCAACTTGGAGTATGAACTACCAGCATCTAAAATTTATAATGGCAAGTCGAACTTTTGTTTGGTAGAGAACACTGCCGTCATCAAAGGAGATTAAAGTGAGAAAACTCGAAACTTGGAATAACTGGAACCGAGATGACTATTGCAAAGGAATGTCATTTATGCAAATTTTATGTCAC
Source organism: Seira musarum (assembly GCA_027743895.1). Taxonomy (NCBI): domain Eukaryota; kingdom Metazoa; phylum Arthropoda; class Collembola; order Entomobryomorpha; family Entomobryidae; genus Seira; species Seira musarum. Next base: position 8,218 of record JAHZMX010001614.1, on the reverse strand, counting down.
ATTCACATCATGTTTCTATTTGTACCAACATTATGAAAACTACACAGGGTTATAATCTATCATTAAATAATTTCTACAGGGTATTTCAATTAGTCCATAGTACATGTACTGCCACAAGATAAGTCATAATAAGTATAGTATTAGGTATGCACCATAATGATAAATCATTTTACATGACTAAACGTTGTCGTAATTTCTTTTATTTCAATTTCTCTTTACTTTTTTCCGTGAATAATTCATTCTTTTTTAAAAATCATTTTACAGCAGAAAAAACAATATGTATTGTAATTGTATTATTGGTTGGTTGTTGGTTCGTGTACTAAATTAGATAATGTGTGATTTCCTCTTTCGGAAAGTCAAAAAATCTGCATTTTACGTATGAATTGCGTTAATCTTGATATAATTTTTTGGAAGTTTTTCCTTTAATATATTACAGTATAAATTAAATAATGTCATTTTTACGTCCTGTTCATTTAATTATTGCATATTATTCTTTCATCTTCCCTCTTCTTGACACACATTACGATAATTCTTATACGATATAAATATTCCAGTAAAAATGAAAAACTGTTACAGGGTAAAACACACTAACCTTCCTCCGTTCCTTCTATATTATATTCTCTTACAGTCCATTTCTCAAGAAAAGCACGAAGCAATTCTATCGTCATCACCAACTAAATCATCACTATTCAGTTTTACTAAAACAAAGCTGTACAAGATATAAAACAGTAACACATTTTTTTTTTTGGAAATTTTTACAAATAAATCCTAATGATTATGCAACAATGTAACTGATTTTGAATTTTTCAAAACTATTTTTGCTACACGACACACAAAAAGCATTGATTTATAAAAATTCGACCCTGATTCTGATGTACATATTATTATTTACTTGTAGCTTTTCTTTGCAGCATGTGAGAAAAGCATTTGATTCTGTTTACTTTCGTTTTCTGTCTGATATGATCTATAAATTCATAATTTAGCACGTAATTAGTGAGTGTTTGGGTAGCAGCAAATAAAATAGCATAATATGCGCTATCGGTTTCAATAGATAAAAATAATCACATTCGTAATGAAATTATAATAATTTCACATTGCTTCGCATAATAACAAAGAAAGAATTCAGGTTTTGCTTGATTGAAATGTAGCTAAAACTTAATAGATATGAATATTTTTGTATCACGCTTATTATGGAATGTTCGTGTTTTAAAGTACCATTTGAAAAAAAAATTGATATAAAGGAAGGACATTTAATAATTGTTATAAACGTTCTTTAACTCAAAAAATTAATTATAATATCGTAATCAATATAACAAGTATGTTGCAAAAATAATCATCACAAACAAAAATCGTGAGTTTTTTTAGTTTTTTTTTTTTTGCCTTGATTGAGTCGAAGTCAAAATAAATGCATTTGACGAAACAGAAATAACCCTAAACAAACAAATATATTTTAAAGACTATTCATACAAAAATTACAATCCAAAAGTAACACAGTGTAATGATTGAAACCAGGAAAAAACTTTTGATTATCATCATGATTCATGATACAAGATTCATTTACAATAAATTAATAATAATAATATATGATATATGACTTGAGAAGTTCCTAAAGATAAACTATAACAATATTGATAAGTTTTTAACTACAAAGTACTTGCACTTCTTTCGCTTTGATTGCTCGATATGCATAGAATAGATTATTGAGAAAAGAAATTGATTGCGAATTATTCTCTGAATACAATTCGATTCTGTATTGTTGGCATCTACCTTCTTTTTAAGTACCTTTAAGTACCATATGCAAAATTAGCTTTTTATAAGGACTACTTAAATAATTATTTATAAAACCTTAAATGATTATGACGTGACATGTACTGATGCCTATAGTTTCCTTTGATTGAGGTTACTAATTACTTTGACTTTTTTTTAAATGTCGGAGTAGATGTATATGTGTATGATGTACGCAAAATGTCTCAGGAAATACATGGGTTTTATTACGTAAGCCTAGACAGTCTCATGGTATTGTAAACCCTTCGGAATCAGCAAAAATTTACTACGTTTGCTTACCTACTTAATCTATTTCCATTTAAAAATTAATTTCACTTTGTTTTTAAGTACCTAAATTACCAAAAGGTGTACGTTATGAAGTATTTCATATAATACCAACAAAATTAAATGGTAGTGTAGGTAGTTTTTGAGTTGAGAATGCATTTTCAATTTACGTATCTTCCTCTTCCCTGATCTCCTACTAGTAATTGTGGAAGTTTATTTAAAAAAGAACTAGCTTCTCATTTCTTCTCAGACTTCGTCTTCGTCTGTATTTTGAGCTTGCCACTTGAATTTCGAATCCATTGTCCACTTCTGACCCTCGCTTCCATCACAATAGGCCAGAACTGGAGTTGTAAGGTCGTTCGAACCGGGTTTTGACAGGCACTTTCCACTAGCCACATGCTTTATCGTTCTCTCAGAGTGGCTGTAATGCCAAGCTTGATTTCCACCAAGTCCGTGACACCGAACCAACTTTACAGTAGTACTGGAAGACGTAGCGTCCAAACAATTATCATCGGACATGACCTGCTGCCTTTTCGTGTACGCGAAGACCTAAACACACGATTACAAATATAAGGGTGAGTGATTTACAAACTTGTAATACATGTAAATATCAAACAAAGTAAGCAAACGAGTCGTATGAAGAAATGTTAATTTAGCTGTCTTACTTGATTTCCTCCAAGACCATGGCAGTAACCAATACCCAACATTTCACCGCTTTTCCTTCCCATCGTATCAAGACAGTATTGAGTCTCTTCGTTCCGGATCTCGCCCAAGTAATGGTAGTCAAGAGGCATAGGAGATTCTGGATAAATGTTTTCTAAATACCAGCGGAATCCCTTGCACTTTAAGTCCTTCCTTAGTTTCACTCGTTCCGTAACATCACCAATGTCGACAGTTCTTGCTCCTATATATCCACACAAATAATTAGCAAAAAATCCAAAAGAAGGAGCGTGAAAGACAAGAATAGTTACTTAGGTCAGACAAAAAAGAACAGAGAGGAGAGACAGACACCCAACCCCGCATGCAATGCAAAATTTTAATTACATCAACTAAAGAGAAATTAAATACTAAAAATTTAAAAAAAAGAAGGCAATGTAAACCCAAAAGCGAAGCGATTCGTGATTTGCATAACATTTAAACAAAGTGCAGAACTAGTGTAGATGTGTCAATGTGATCTCATTGCTCTAATTTAAAAAAAACATTGGGCAACCTTATACAAAAATGACTGGTCTAAATCAAAATTTGAATGAATCCGTGTAAAAATAGTAAAATAAAGTGCTACATAATCGTGAACTTAAAAAATATGTAAGGATAGGTGGTGATAAACAATTGATTTGGTGATAATGAACTGGTGCTAAAAATTTTGACCAGAATTCAAAGGTGTATTTGACCTGGAAACATGGCGAAGTAGAAAGAACGCCACTCATCTAGAACATCAAAACTCCAACATTAGACATGGGGGGAATCTTTCTAGAGGTCTAGAAATCATTCACAAATTAGATTACCAAGCCAGACAGCTGCAAGCCGTCCGTTATTTTTATCAACGATTCTCGACGTTCCGCCCGGGAAAGTATACGGTGTAGTTTTGCGAAACACATGGCCTACCCTGGAACATGGAGTGATAACTAACCGACCCCCACACATCCAGACCTATCCACATAATTCCCATACAAACATATTACAAATCTCTTTCAAGTCGTTTCCTACTTATTTGCCCATGGATTTTTCACAGTTGCGTATACTTTCTGCACTTTTTTTAATTTAGGGGTTAATTAGGAAGAACTAATCTACTGTCGAGAGTACACCTACTAGTACGCCCCTTCGCCCCTACTAGTACACTTTACACTAATTCTGGACGAATTACACAAAGCGGAAGTACACAACAGCAAGCTTCAACATCACAAACTATTACTCGAAGATGCAATGACAAGTAGAGCATCATTAATGTTAGGAGTTGCATGAATCGCGACAGAGTTTTTGTTAAACACATTTTGTTTCATTAAAAACAAACAACATAGAAAAGGAAAAATAAGAAAAGAGTTCATTTAAATTATTGCAAAAATAACCTGGGCTCATTTCAAAATAAAAATGTTTCCACTCATCCAGCCAGACCGTTGCTACTCGCGCCGTGTTATGTAGAATAATCTTTGAAACACCCCTTTGTTTCATAATAAAATATTCACGTCAAAAATTAATTCCCTTTAATTGTTGCACAAAAGCAAAATTTGTGAATGTTGCAGAGAGAACTCCTTTTCTAAAACAAATTCATACCCAGGGAATGTGTAAGGGCTCTTGTCTCGGAATACGTGGCCAACATGAGAGCATGTGGCGATCTTGAGAACTCCGCCGCACTGCCATACCTGTCCTCATATCAATATCACTATTGAATTTCTACTTGATTTAAAGTAATTTTACCGATTTCGATTAACAATCTAGGGGCAATGTACTGTTGATCAAACACTTCACAATTAAGGTATTGGTTACGATGTAATTTCATATTCCGATCATTAATTTTTTTTAATAAAGAAAGTCCATACCCTGAAACTCATTTCCAGATTTTCGCCACCTATGAGAAATTATTTCAAATTAACAAATGTACAACTAGTACAACATTTTGCAAGAGCAGAGTTTATAGACATTGGAATATTATACATTTACAAATTTAACTTTACTCAATTTGCTATCAAGTTTACTTCAGCTTACCAAGGAATGTCAAAATTGATCCTTTAGCGTGTTTGGCACCAAGTAATCGAGCACGAATCAGGCCCGACCGTTTGCCAGTCCTTAAAACTTTGACAGACACAGGAAGACGCGCAACATAATCTTCAAGCTTTTTGCCGAGAAAATCCCGCTCGGAAGCATCGTCCACTAAAATAATCTCTTTTAGGAGTGGCCGCGGCGACCTGTTAATCACCGAATGCACCTGTCCGCAGCAACGTTGACCAGGCTTCGTTGTGGAAAACTACGATTATCGATGTGTCTGGAAGATACTTGTGGTAGTTCTTTGACCGACAACTGATAAATAGAATAAGGAAAGAAATGTCTATTGTACATATGCATCATTTTTATAAACTTCACATCTTGCACTACGTACTTACCCAGCCAGTCGTACGTCCGGAAGTGATCTATTTAGAGAAATCGCATCCGACGCAAGAACATTAAACTGGTTAATTTTGAACTTCTCGGAAACAAGTCTTTCGACTGCTGGAGGTAGTTTCACCGGTCGCCCAAATTCTCCTGGTGAACCTGGCTGTTCCCCTACAACAGGAGCGGGTTCCCAAGTGTGCAGTTTGCTTCGAGGATATTGCGCTTTAGCCTGTTAAAGGATTACATTTGGTTTGAGCAAATTAAAAACAATACATCTAATGATATACTTTTTATTCATATCTTACAGCGTCAAAGTCTGAATCTCCATCATCATCATTACGATTATTATTGACAATGTTGAACGGGGTGTCATCACTTTGTACTAATGGCTCAGCGGAGGGACCTTTCGCACTACCTTCCCCACCACAGCCTGCTCCTCGACAGTCGGTGTAGTAGAAGAGGAGCACCACATCAATAAGGAACCATATTAGCGAAGTCGCTAATATTATTTTACATGTTTGCATTCGTATTCTCATTTTGCATTTAATGTGCAGCGAGCCTAAACTCTCTTAATCTGATAATATTAAGTATTTCACTTACTTAAATATAGCTACCTAGTTCAACTGTTCCGTTTTAAAGGAACAGAGTAACAAAAAACTAAAGGAATAATACTATCTTAATGATTGTGTTTGATTAAGGCAGTAATTCACAGCTAAATAAATCATCTGAAAATTAAAAACTCAGGTGTGCGATGCTAACTAACTCGTATTCTTGATATCGTTGAGCACACCATTCCCGTCGATTATCCTTTTGTCAACTACAAAATTATGACTCATTTCATCCTTTCTCATTACTTAGGGATTCACTGGGAAGATATGATATGGCTTCTTGAATCTTATCCTAGCTGATACTCGATGCGTACAGGGAACAAGAGATTTGCATAAATTACATTAAATCGTCTTCCAAATTAAATTACGAAAGGTTTTTTCTCGTTATACAACATTCTGCGTTCTCTATGATGATGATGATGATAAAAGAATATGGTACGCTACGTTTCCTCCGCGTTCCTCGAACATAAACATTCACTTTTTTTTGTTTTAATAACTTTCAGTTCTCCCAGTAGCTTCAATGTCGCTTGTCTCGTTAACCCGTTCTCTTCAGCTCCGCTAATCTTATCTTGAACAGAAGCTTATCCCTCTAAAGCTGTTTACTTTTCACTCCGTGCGTCCTCGTCTGGTGTGGCTTCTTCGTGCCCCTCACACACTTTCTGGTGTATACAAGGTGGACTCTTGTCGATCGCTCTAAACAAACAAAGTTTTTAATGGAAAGATTAGCAGGCTTCATCAATATTTGTTATACTGCTTCTTCAGCTAGTGATGTCTATAGACGAATGAATCGTTAGTCTTTAGTTAGGTCATATGTAATTGAATCCATCCCCGAGGCCCCAGTCTAGCTATTATTGTTTCCCAAAAACAATGTAAGTCAGGCCAGATCATATGTCCCCTAAAACCTAACACCTTTTATGCTGTTTGAGTTGAGTAAAATACTCTTTGATGTATAAAACAAACAATACCTGAACGAAACTGATATCAATATCAGTCGACGTCAACTTTAAAAGCTTTCCGGAAAATTGCACATGAGATCTTTGTAAGTTTTCATTAAATTATACTTTCCCAATTAACTTCGATTCACTTTAGCGGCAGCACTGCAATTAATTATGTTAATTAATGAGAGTAGCAAACTCAGCAAATGAACAAGTCACAACATGTGAATATGAACTGGACGGACAATCTTTCCATTTCCATATTCCATTTTTCGATTTGTCATACCATACATCTGCGTTTGTCAAGTGCTCATTGTTGTTTACATTAATCTGCAGCAAAAACTACTTGGGCCTGAAAAACGGATCGGCATGTACTTTTAGGTATTCGTATAGATTTAACTATTATTTATAAACCTTTTCCGTCACGGACACAAAGCACAATGCTTTTATGATGATGTAATTCAGGCATTCAGGTAAAATCACATTTTTCTTTCCACCTGAGTAAACTTTGGAAGAGCCAATCATGGAAAACTCCTCTAATGTGTGCTGAAAAAACTTGAATCAATCCCGGAAAAGTTGCGGTTGAATTACATTTGTTAAAAATGCGATTATTTTTCAGATCATAGTTTATCGAAGTCCATCTCCATCTATCCTACCAAACTTTATCCCAGAGCGTCCTCAGCCCGGAAAAGGGTCAGGAATAGAATTCTATTCAGGTCAGGAATAGAGATAAGGTTTGATCAATCGTGTTTCTTTGTAGAATGAAATACACAAGGTCAGCCTAAGCCAAGCTGCATAAAGTATATGTGTGTAGATTGAGCTCTTTAAAAAGGAATAATATTGTATTGCAGAGTGCATTTACATGTTACAATTTATTGGAAACTTGCACAATTACACAGACTTCCGTAAATGAAAATGCGGATTTCATTGCATTTTACATTTGCGGGCCAAAACGAATTTAGCTTTTTAGCTTATCCTCCACAATTCCACATCCAAATTGTCGTAAATATTCTTTTTGACGTTCCAAATTCCACCTTTTTCCATTTGCACGAACAAAAGAAATCAATGTCTATCCAACAAACTTTTCTATTCTTCTAATCATCAGCGTAAACCGAAGTTGATTCGTATTCAACCTAATAGTAATGCACATAGGTAGAATAAATTCTGCAAACGCGGACTTGGCAAAAGTAATGGCAAGCACATGGCTTAAATTCGCGAATGCAACTGCAACGCAACGTCTCATCGTTCGTTAGTAGCTAGCAAAGTAAAATGTGCAGCAAGGAATGAATGAATGGAGAGATGAGATGCAGCCTAGTTATCAAAATTAACCAGAAAAAAGTTTACAGAATGCAAATTGGCATCATATCACAGGCACAACATATTGTCTATCTGCTTCTGTTACTCTCACCTCATCTAAGCGGTTGATGGGAAAACAAGGATCTACATAATTTAGTTTAGTAGATTGCATTTCATCTTACTCACATCTCATGTTAGTGCATCATTTTGTTCATTTCATTAAATTCCCTCCCAATCCAAATT
>JAHZMX010001613.1:0-51651 GCA_027743895.1 Seira musarum | reverse complement strand
TGTATTTTACCATGGGCATTTAATGAAAAAGTTTTCCCTTCACTTCTTTTCCCGTCGACTGACGGGTGAATTCCTATTTCTTTATCCTTAAGGGATTATGACGATTAAGTACTTTTCAGTATTCTCAAATAAAAAGCAATGTTTCTCTTGATCCAACCAACCAAACATGTATGTAGTTTGCCAACTTTCTCGTGTGTGCACCGTAAAAACCGGGAGGAATAATAATGATGATAAGGATGATGGTATCTTTTACACACAAAAATCTCATTGTCAGTGTCTTTGCAACATAAAAAACTTGCAGAAAAGTTATTATTAGCCATTCCTCTTTAGAAAATGTCTAGGATTATATATAGAAGCTTCAGCTGAAAACTAAAATATGGTCGATAAGGGCCCGCGGTACCAAAAGGTAGGTAAAAGTGCAAGCATGACTTTCTCGTGGAGTGTGGAGGCAGTGAAGCCTGGGTTCTGGTGCACCTTCCCTCCATAAAATAATGTTGTAGAGTATGAAGCAAAGCCGAGCCGTCCCTGTGTCCATACATTTCTGCGGAAATTTTTAAAGGGCGAATGTCCTTAACAATTGCGAGCACATACTGCTACAATACTACTACATGAGATGAGTATGGAATAATAGAGAAGGAGAAAAGATAATATGTAACTTATAGCCAATCCTAGCCAAATAGGAGTACAATGGTAGAAAAAGAGAGAAAGAGAAAGGCGGAAAAGAGCTGAAGTCATCGAAAGCCTCCAGGGTAATTTGTTCCACAGAGATCAAATTCAGCTAGCAAAGCAAGAGGAGTGTACAATTCTCCATTTTCGTTGGATTTTTATCTGTGTCAGAGTCGAAGAGGAAAAACGAGGTTGGAAAAGCAGCAGGTTTTTCCAGAAGAGAACAGAAAAAAAAAGTTTCTTTCTTTCTCAGCCAGCCAACTTTATTTCTTCTTGAAGTGAAGGAACGAATTGAGAAAATACCAGCAACCAAAGCCAAGTCTGCCAAAGTATAACATTTTCCCTTCATCTCTGTTTTCAGCGTTTTTTTCATGCAAGATATACAACACGTTCGACGTACGTTCGTTCGTACGTACACAGTATAATATTTATGGTTTTGTGTGTGTTGGGGCTTCGTTTGATCTACTTTTTTTGTCCAACAACAGAAGAATCAAATCCATTTCGATTTTGTATTTTGTTGTTGTTACTACAGAACAGGAAAGAAGTTGAAAGGAGGAGCCATCAAATCAACGTAGTCAATCTGCTTCGTTTATTTAACGATGTGCACAACTGAGGAAATTATAGTTCCGTCAAATGGGAACATCCTCAACTTTGATGTGACATGGACATGACATAGCAAGCGCAACAGAGAAAAAAATACATTATTCTTTTGAGCTAATTTGAAGTTTCTGACGAAATCCTTTGTTTCTCTCATTTTATTCAACCAAAAAACAAGAGGCTTAATAAAAACCCAAGGATTTTTCAAATATGGCTGTTTGACTTACCTAAAGAGAAGAATACTCCAATAACAAAATGATTTTCCAAAAGAAATAGGAAAATCTGTTGGATTCTCTATTTTTACATTCACTGAAGTGCCTTCCTATGAAACCACATTCTTGTGCATATGAATAGGAAATGCACACTTTCTTCGTGGTTCCTCCGGTTTTCGACTAGGAATTCCTAAATGCTTAAGAATTTCATGGCTACATGCATTGATATAAACATCTGTAATACAATTATCACTCAAGCCCCAAAGACTGTGTCAGACGAGAGGAAATTCAGAGTAATTTCCGAGATATCGTTATTGTCATTAGGAATTTACGTCTGTTCCAGTTGATATCATGATTCCTTAAACCACATCTCAACCACGAGGGAGGAAGCCGATGATGGAAGGATATATTAGCTTTGTTGCTTTCTTTGAAATGAGGAAAACCAATTCCATAATATGCTTTCGCTTATTTATTCAAGGAATAATCCCAATAAAAACTGTCGTTGAAACTATTTATTTAAGTCGTATGTGTTGTATTTATAAGAATGATTTCAAAGTAATTAAAATACATAAACATATTACGAGATTAAATTCTTGTCTGGGTTTACCCTAATAATAATATATACCTTTAGGAACGTTTAAATTTTATTTAGATGGGGAGAATAAATTAGAAGGTGCATGGAAAGCCACAACGAGAGAAATACTAGTTGTAGTGAATCACAATAGAAGCATTGATGTTTTTCTAAGTGAGGGAGTATGAGAGGGAGAGAGAGAAGTAATGGGTGAAATATACAGCAAGAAAACAGTAAAAACAAAGAATATTCAAGCCATTTACACTTGCATTCTGCGAAAAGAAAGAAATGTATCGGGCTTCTTTGAACACGCTAACCCAATACGGAAGCTACTTTCAAATCCATTTTCCTTGTACGTCGTAGACAGCAAAATAAATACCTATATCAATGCATCTAGGTTTTTATGTGGGTTATTAGCAACGCGCACTGTACACCATGAAAATACAAAGAAGCGTAAAAGACTATAAAGTTTTGTTGAAGTAAAGAAGAAATAGATCATGATGGGTCTGACTGCCTTTTTACCTCCGCTTGAGTCGATTTCCAATGGTTATGTGTTTATAAGTCTATCTGATCGTAAGGTACATATCCATTACTGGGCCACCAAGAGACATTGGCTTCTTAGAAGAGGCATGTACCATGAATGCTCGCTCGGCTTTCGGTACATACTTATCCCTGATAAGCCATTCTTTTCCATACTCACGCTACGCTCACTTTTTTTTGTTTGAGTTCAGTAATGGCACTTGAGTCTTGTCAGATTTTTATATATAATCTTCTAATGGTCTGTTTGGTATATGGCTTGGGATAACTGACAAAAATGGAAGGCGAACGAGGAACGAAAAAAGAGGAAAGAGAGAGGGGGATGTGCTGTGTACAGCTCTACAGGAATGGGAAAGAAGGACACATTCCGACGTTATCCAGGAAAGAGTGAAAGTGGTTGAGGACATTTGCCAAATGTAGTTTTTTTAGACAGGGAAAGAGAGAATTGTTAAATTGCTTTCCATCTTCATGCTCCTCCGTCATATAGTACATTTTATAAAGACCCTAATAATCATAGACAAGGGCATTAGCAAGCGATACTACCTATCTGGTAGCTTACGCGTTGTCTTGTCATCCCTTTCCTGAGAATCCTTTTGCACAGGATCTGTAAAAGCAACTTTCTTCAATTTCATCCGTTTTTTCAAGCAAAAGCACTGAATATTAAATTGAAAGGGAGGTGTAGCTACAAAATAATATTAAGTAAAACTATGGAATAGAGAACAGGTAAAAAAGACTGAATTGAGTTTCACTTTCAGTTACTTCCCTTCAAAGCACTTCTCTTTTATTTAGGCACATTATTCAAAACTCTTCTTTCTGGAAATTTACGCAGGGACAATTTGAAAAGTGCTCATTAAAACTTGTCCGAAAACTCTGTTTTTCTAAAGAAAGAAAAGTATAATGGGAGTGCGAGTGTTGTTTTTGTTCTCAAACAAAATCTGAAAGTTAATTTTCCATAGATTTCTATCGTCATAAAATAGTGAGGACGGCCCTCCTCATTTCAGATGAAGTTCTCAGGAACAGTTAACAATTCCCATTTACATTTTCCTCCATTGTTAATCTATTTAAGTTTACTTCAACATACCAATTAAAAAACTTGTGTAGTGTGCAACACTACTCCTCGCTTGCTCCCATCACATTCACTTTTATTGCGTATAAATGCCCTTTATTAACATAAGCAAAAATTTTGTAAACGAAGAAGGCTAATTCTGTTCGCTCCACCAAGTGGACTATAGTTTGCATGTGCCGAGCCTCTATTTATCTGAGAAAGTTAGTTTTAAATCGCACCCCTACTTTCTCCTTTTTTGGGTAATGCCTTTTAGATGCATTCTTTTCAGTTTTTAAGTCGGTAATTTGGCACTCATAATGATGACAGTTAGAGCACACTTCCGACTCATTCACCGCCATAGAAGTCGTCCTTAGTGTATAAATCCATGCGCTTATTATCACTGACACATATAAAGCATGAAAATGCTTTGAAGATTCCCTCTTATGCTCATGCATTCCCAATTCCTTCCACGACTGACTTAGCTCACTCGCAGCTTGTGGCGGCGGCGACGACGACGAGGACGACTACAATGTCTGTACCTAATGCATGAAAATGTCAAAGAAATGGTCAAGATCATTATCTTATAGTGCTTTAAGTATTTGTAACTCTGCCAAATCCTGAAAAAGCTGTTTTCTTCTCTTCATATGCCACTTTCACAGGATACATTTTTTGATGATTGTTGCAATGTGAGAATAATTGTGAACTCCTTCCCTATTATCTTGAAGAAACAAATTGCTAGCGCCTTGGGTCCAGTCCAGTCCGGTTACTTGAATTTGACTACAGCTGAACAATTAGAGGCAAAATCGTTGTATGTTTTTGTCTGTTTACTGTTCCTTTAAACGATGAAAACCCAGAAGGGCATGTATCTCCTACTTCTATAATTATTAACGTATTTAGGGAAAAGTTTTATTCGATAGTCTAATGATAGGAATAAGTGTTTTCATGAAGGAAGCAATAAGGTAAAAAAAAGCGCACATTAGGTTCAATGTCCTGTTTTTTACAGCGTGGGTATTTTTATGATTTTAAAATTGGTAAATGTCATTTGCCAAATCCGTTCCTTTTTTTCAAATCACCTTAAATAGAAAAAGTCCATTGAGTACGCCTCCGTTTTAAGGAGGTAATTTTAGGACAATTTTATTTGAATTTACCCTTCAATTCAATGCAAAGAAATTTAGTTTACCATTTTTTTGCCATATTCAATTTCTTATACCTACGAATCTAACGGTGGTACTGGTATCCAGATTGCATCCTCCTAAATTCTGAGACATGAGAATGGAACGAAGTTCCATGACTTTATTTTACCACTGATAACCCACATAATTATTACAATTTGGTAAAATACCTACGCCTGTCATCCATACGGACATCAAGTCTTAAAATGTGCTATTAGTATTTCACACGAGTAGGCCAAGTAATGGGATAACTTACATAAACGTTCCCTCCATTCTATTTTTAGATTTGTAAGAAATTGCGGATTTTTCCTCCCGGAAACCAAATTGAGCGAACAGAATGAATGGCATCGAAAATGAAGGCATTTTTATGCATTGCTCTCCGCTGGAATGATGTCATTTATTTTGATGTCTTCCAAACTACTTGGGTATGCTCTATTGTATGCATTCGTAGTCAAATTACAGTCTTTAGCATGTAATAAAACAGGAAAGTGGTAAGTGCTGATTAATGAATTAGCCAGGCAATTCTTTTAAAATGCCACAAAATCAAATGGACTTGATCGTTTTTGTAAACACAATGATTTGGATTGGATGTGACCCGGCAAAGAATATAAAATAATCCGAATTCCGAATCAAAGATTTTTTCGTCGGTCGGCTGGAATCATTGTTAACCAAGATGGGATGAGAGATCCTTCAAAACTGTAGTAACTTTTGTATCCTGAGGACTGGCCACGCTAGAGAAATGCTATGGGGCATTTCATCTTATCACAGTCGTTGTTGGGACACACAGACATTCCTGCTTAATACAATGTTACAAGTCACGTAATAAGGAAAGGGAAATCTAATTTTGCCAAGTCACAGTCAGGAGTCATGATCTTATTGATCTTGGAAGGGTAACATTTCTTATTATAGCTCACACGTTCAGCAATAAATGCATTTTTATATCTTGCCTGGTTTGGTTTGATTGAATTGATGTAAGTGATTGACTTTACGTCTTCCTTTGGGAAGCAAAGTCTAGCAGAAGTACTGCTTGTATTGTGACTTTTCCGACGTGCTTGTCTACTTACGTAATTTTGAAAAAAAATGCTGTTAGTATTAGATATGCTTGCTCAAAATGCATGAGCCGCTTTTATTTTATTGTGCTAAAATGATTCACACTGCAGACTATTTTAAAAATTCCTTTTTTACCGGCTTATTTCTCATGATTTAAATAAATCTTGCAAAGGAAGGATAACATTTATTGTGATAAAAATAATAAAAGAAATTTTGTTTCTTTCAAACTTGCAGCAGACAGTAGCTTCCTTCTGGCAAATGCTCAAATAGTGGACTATCCCATTGTATATTGCAATGAGTCCTTCTGCAAAATATCAGGATTCACCAGAGCTGAGGTAAGAAAATATTTAATCTCTTTATTTAAATTAATATTTTAAGCTTGAGATATTATGAGTACTAATAAATGTTTTGATGATTTGTTCAGGTGATGCAAAAATCATGCCGGTGTGCCTTCATGGTAGGGGAACTTACGGATAAAGAAACGATAAAACGGATCGACGAGATCCTAGAAAACCATTATCAGGATCAATTTGAGATTCTTCTCTATAAGAAAAACAGTAAGTATAAAAAACGTTATATTTCATTATTGTGTGCATCTGTTAGCTTCATAACTGTTTGTGTCAAAAAAGCAATGTTCGTGGTATTTAGAACTTTGTACGCATTGTGTCTTAGAAATTGTGTAATTCTTTGTCATTGATTGCATTTGAAAAGAGCTATCGAGCTATGATTGTTAATTGTTCGGTTTATATGGTCGATTAGACTTATTACTGTTGACAGTTCATGGAAACTAAGTTCACTTCATTCATATTTCAAGGACTATATGAGATGTGAAACTACTTTCTTTTGAAAACTTTCTGACTACTGCAATTGTAGACTGCCATTTTTGCCACGGTATGAATACATTATTAAAAATGCCTAGTCAATGCAGGTTATATCTGAAACCTAAGGTTTAGAGGGGAAAATGTATTAACCTTTTGCTAAATAGATTCAAGCCTTTTTTATAATGGATTATTGAAGTACACAACTCTGAAGTTTTTCTTTCTCATCCTGTATTGGAATGAACAAAAGCCATGGAATTGTGGCTTGGTTGTGGTTGCTTTCCACTTTTTTTCCAAAGCAACTTCCTTTCTTCTCACTAAGAACCATGACTCACGACACTTTGTATCTTTTATCTTTCACTTGTGACGCAATCTTTTATCCACATGTGCTTCTATTTATTTTTCCTGTCAGCAGCAGTAAAAGTAGTATACCCAGAACCAATCTAATCCATTCTTTCTTATTCCTAATTTTCTCACGAGAAAGAAAGCATGGACCTAAAGGCTCACGAGTGAGAGCAAACAAAAATGTTTCCCTTCTTTTATCTGATCGATTTGGATTCAGTGATTACCACAGTACACAATGAAAAAAAAGTTTTCTTCGTCACTCTTTATATTCTTGAGCGATGCGTACGTCTTTGGTAAAAGGATTCACCAAACACACGCAAAATACTCGTTCCTTTCCAGCAAGCTGGAGTAACGAAACCACCATTTAGACTTATAGTTGGTGTAGAAGATCAAACGCTGTAGGATTAATCAAGCATAAAATCTAATCGGCAGCTCTTGAGCTTTACCATCTTCCTTCATTTTTGCTAGAGTCATTTGGAATGTAACTTGGCTTGCTTCTTAGGAAAATTGAAAGGAAAATACGAAACAAAAGGGATGCTAAAAGCCAACATTTAGTCGACTGCCTAAGTAAATCTCAGCGTACAGCTTAACTACTTAGGGAGTAGTGGCAACGTCTTATTACGGAAACAATAATATCGATTCTCAGAAGGAGGGATATCATGGTTTGATGGCCGATGTTTACATAATGTATGGCACAATGCTTTTAGCGCCATGTTTTATTATGTTGATCAATAAATACGTGGACTTTGCCCTCTCCACTATCCGACCCTAATCGGATGAAATGAAGGTGAAATACCTCTGCAATAATGCAAAAACTTGATAAACAATACCGTGTGATCAAGCCAAGTGCTGGTATGTACCAGTAACCAGTCAAGACCAGAATACAGCACTAGCGTAACTTTCCTCGCTAGCTGAGCTTTTTCTTCACGCTACAAATTATTGTAGTGGTAAGTGATAGTGATATTCTTCTCATGCAATCTTACAGGAACGGGAAAAATAAAGGAAGAACAGAAAAATGCGAAGGAGTTGACGAAGGGATATTATTTAATATGAGCAGGGTGTATGTATGAATATGCAGAAAAGAAAAAGGGTGGAAAAGGAAAGAGAAGAATTTATGCGTATATAAAGCGCGCTTGGCTGCACTCAAAAAACGTTATCGTGGATGCCAAAAATAGATTTTCTGTGGTAATTTCTTCCCTTCGTTTTTGGATTCGCACCACTCAACATAGAATTTACTCATCTTCTGTGAAGAAGGTAATCTGGCAAAAGCGAATCTTATTTATACACACGAAAACCGGAACTCTATCTTTAGCCTTTCCATTAGCATTATCAGTATTACGTATATGCGCTGGGATATTATAGGTACCCGGGCATGCTTTGTTTATTGATACGCGTGCTAGTGTGATGTTATTGTCAACGGCCTACATTTTGATCAAATGGAATGAGTCGATGTTCGTTCAATAAAAATTAGATCAGGATGCATTTTGAAAATGATTTTTTTTTCTACAAATATATAAAATGACGAACGAGTGATGTAAATCTAGATTCGCCCCACCTAGTAACCAGTCAGTCCATTTCCTCTAATAAACTGTCTGATCAAATGCTATTTGCAAATGAACGTTTTACACGCCCTGATGATCAGATTTTTTTTGTCCAAAATTTCCACTTTTCCTACAACAATTCACCATTGCTAATGGTCGGTATAGGGTGGGAAAGAAAAATGTCAACCTCTTCCGGCCTGTTTTTTATGAAAAATTGTTTTCTGGCTACCTACATGCAAGAGGAAACTGGGTTAAGGCTAAATTTAGAAGTATAATAATAGAAGAAATTGGGTAGAAATCCTATAGGCACCATGTGCACCACACAATACTACGACCACCACTTCTATTAGTCTTTCCCACCTTCGTGCACCGATCTCCTTTTTGCAAGGGAGAAAGTGTGCCTCGACAAAATTAGTTTACATAGAAGTTTATCCGACACAACTCAACCTTTAGAAATTTCTAAAAAGACATGCTACGACATGCGATTTCATTTTTCTCTACGGCGAAGACAGCGAGTGAATGAATGAAGTATGTGTATAGCATGCCTTGTCAAGCGGTGAAGCATTACATTTTTTTCGCCTAAATTTTCATTACAATGATTTCGGTTTAACATTGACTTTCTTTTTTTTGCACAAAAAAAATGGTTCACTTTTTTCCTCTCCTTTCATGCATGCTTTCCCGCTGCGTCGTAGAAGGTCGAATTATTGATGTAACAAAACACGCTTGGTTTTGTTTGCATGGTGGTGCATTCATTCATGTCATTATTGCATGATGTTTTCTTGTATAATGGACGCAAGCGGAACTGTTATTGTCCTGTAAGTAGCAGTTACAAAGTGCTTTTTCCTTTTTTCTCCGAGAAGAATTCAGCAAAAAATTAACTACATTATACATGTCTACAGAGAACTCACGAGGAATAAAGCATATTCCACTCCTTTTTTTGAATTGTATGACACGAAACAACGGAGAAGCTAGAAAGCACAATGAAGAATGAAATTATGCCTTTGTGCAGTTCATTTTTAAAGATGGTTGGGGAGAGATAGCATTTAGGATTGTTGGATGTTCTTAAGCCATAAAAACCGCCTTATTTTTATGTTGATCAGCGAAATGACAAAGTATTCTAAGAAAACAACAGAATATTTAACATTTGGAGGGAAAAGGCACTTTGCGCACACGCTACCTTACATATAAACCGTTTTATTGTTTCATACATCCAAGGAAAAAAATGTCTTCGGAGAATATGTCATACTATTTAATGCATGAGGAAAATAGTAGTAGCTTCTCTGCTAGAAAAGAAAAAACATTTTTGCCTTCTGAATACATGATGAAAGGTGATGGAAAAAATGTCTAAAGTTTGGTCAAGTGTATGTATGAAGCATATGGAAAACTTTTTCCAACATTTTCTTTGAAAAGAATTTCGTTTTAAGGCTTCGAAACAACTTACAAGAGCTCTCGCGTGTTTATCCTTCCTTTATTCTTGGAAGTGAATGTACTGAACGTACTGAACGTACAAAACAATATAGAGAATAACAATTACGCATAACGCTCACTTGTTCTTGTTTGTGTTTATATTACTTATAGCGTTCAAAATTCAAAAACTCTGACTTGCCATTTTTCTTGTCGACAATGGCATTCATCCTCAATAATAAGTTAGGCTTACAAAGAAAGTTGAAGCATTTTAATGGAAATGGAAAAAGGCGAAACCATGAACTTTGTGAAAAGGGATGAAAAGTGTATGATACGAAATAAATCCCTCAAGAGATTTGAAAACTGATTAGCTGTCTCCAAAAGATGACTTTGTGCACTTATCTTGTGATTAAATTGTTGCTATCCGTGCATTTTAAATGGATTGTTAGATGTAAATATGTGTGTCATGTTGATGTGTGTTATATGTTATGTAATATGTAAAGTAAATGCTTCTGTGTCTGTGTACGCTCTTTCGTTAATCTCAACACCCACATTTCTTTGCTCATGCTGTACAGAAACTCCGCTATGGCTCCTTCTTCACATCGCTCCCATCAAAAACGAGAGGGATGTGGTTGTGCTCTTCCTTCTTACCTTTCGGGACATCACCGCCCTCAAACAACCCATCGAGGCGGAGGATTCGAAAGGGACGAGTACGCTTTACAGTAAGTGTCTTTTCGAAAATTGCTACAAAGAAAAACAAATTCTTTCCATTATTATGCATGTTATTGCTGACATTAAGAATTTATTTTTAAATTTCATTTTCAGGTCTCAGCAAATTCGCAAAACTCGCTCGTTCCGTTACCCGCAGTCGTTCAGTCCTTGCCTCACAATTTTCCTCGCATATCCCTGTAGTAAAGGAGACTTCCAAGCAGTCCAATCTTGCTCATGTACGTCAAAATTTTATGAATTATGATTTTATAATGTTATACCATGAATATATATGATATATTACACCAAATAATAATGTCATTTTTCGAGAAGCAACAGTTGCTTGAAAAAAGAAATGGAGTCGAAGGAGGATTGAGAAAATAATGTTTCGTAATACTGATGTTTCTGTTTGGTTTCTCTCTTTCTTTTGGCGCATCCTGCTTGCTTGTATGAATCCTAACTGACAGCAGATGATGAGCCTGAATGCCGATGTCTTACCGCAGTATCGTCAAGAAGCACCAAAGACTCCTCCTCACATACTTCTTCATTACTGTGCCTTTAAGGTATTGAATTCATTATTTTATTCGACAATTCAATATAAAAATTCTTTTTATACCAAAATCTAAAATGTATTATGAAATTTATTTTATCCCTTTTAAGGCGATATGGGATTGGGTAATTCTCTGCCTGACTTTTTACACAGCTATAATGGTGAGTAGTCTTACATAACATTTGAAAAAAATCGTTTTATTTTTGTTCTTGGATATATTATTAGCCACTAATTTATTTTTTGTGCTCATTATTTTCAAGGTGCCCTACAACGTTGCCTTTAAGAACAAGACATCAGAAGATGTGAGTCTCCTTGTCGTTGACTCCATTGTGGATGTCATCTTCTTCATTGATATAGTTCTCAATTTTCACACAACTTTTGTGGGACCTGGTAAGCAATACTTCCTACGTACCTAATACATGTTTGAGGAATGATGACGCATTTGTGATGAGCATAGTTTACTAAAATGAAATGTCTTTGGTTACCTAATAAAGGTGGCGAGGTGGTTTCAGAACCTAAAGTTATCCGCATGAATTATTTTAAGTCTTGGTTCCTTATTGATCTCCTCTCTTGCCTTCCTTACGACGTGTTCAACGCATTCGACCATGATGAAGATGTAAGTCTCCTTTTTCTTTCTACTCTCTTTACCTTTCATGTTGAGTACGCAATTTATTGTCAGCTTTTTGCAAAGCCTTACACACTCTACTACTACTACTTCATACTTTATACTCATTCTTGCTGAACAAATCTGCTATATTGGATACGAAATAAGAAGATGCAAGAAAGCTTCTTATTCTTAGCACAGCTATGCTTTCTCCTTAAATTACATTTCAGAATCTCTTCATCTCTAACTTCATGCGATGCGTTTTTGCGTAGCCAAGAATTTCAAAAGGAAGTACGTATAAAAACCTTGTTTACGAAATGTATTGATGGAATTTGAGAAAGGAGAAATTCTTTGAATTTCAACATTAATCACACTTTATTTGTGGAATTTTTAAAGTTCTTTTAAACCGCTCGTGTATAAGGAAACCTTTACACTACAATTCGGAATAATTTGCGAATGCTCCTAAAACTTAATTATTTTGAATGAGCTTGAAAACCTCAATGTTGACAGAACGTCTAGTCGTCTACAGTTATAATAAGGATCATGGCTTTTCGTACTTTCGGAAAAAATTCTCCCTGTCTCCAAAAGTTTCCCTGAACTTTGGTTGAGATTCCATTCAGATTCACCGTTTTATGATCATGACCATTCTCAAAGCATTCAGTTAAAGCTTTCCTCGCTTCTCACCAACTTTCCCCAGAGTCCTCTTTCCATTAATCCAACTTGAACACATTAAAGCATTCATAGTATAAAATCGCATGAAAGGGAAGTGGTTTAGGCTTAAACTATTAATACTCCATCCGGTTTTTCTTTCGCTCTGTGTAACTAGGTTTCTTCAACTCTTCCCCACCACTAGGCAATGATACCAGGTATACATGATTGCGTAATGGCAATATCTAACAACATTTCCAACTTTTCCTTATGTGATTTCCTCATTTTTTCCTGAATGGATTAAAAGCAGGGTTCGATTCTTGGAGAGTGCGAGCAAGAGTTTACTTTAGAGTGTGAACAACGAATGAGTGTTAAACTCCGAAATCTTTTACAATAGTCTTGAAACAAACTTTATGTATCTTTTACAACACTGCACTGAAAGAAAACTGATGTTTCACTTGATAAAAACCTTTCCTTTTGCATTCATCCTCTTTTCTCCTTCTTCTTCTTCTACACTGACATGACTTTCCTTCCTAAGGATAAATTAAAGTTTACGACCTTTCTTTTTCCAACAGAGAGAGAACGAGTCTTTCTTTCTTTCTTCGTCTCTCCTAAAAATAACGTAATACTATTATTGCACGAAAATGTTTGTGTAAAAAAGTGCCCGTGTACTTGACTTTTCTACTATTACAGTGCCCGTTTCTCACACTTTCTCAGAATCTCTTTTTTAAAAAAATCCCCGTTTTCATCTCTCCACTACAAAATGTCTTTAATCTCATCTTTTTTTCCCGAGCACTCCACTACACTCCAAGATGTCTCCTTTGCACTCTCTTTTCCCTCGAAATTCTTTTTTATGCTGGTGCGGCAGTGTATCGTGCTTGAAACAAGACAACACAGAGCGTAATTCACAAACTTGATGTGCAAGTAGCAAAAAAGGAAAAAAGCCGCGAGAACAAAGTTGATCATTGAAAAGGATCTGTTTCATTAATTTAGTCCCATAAGGCCGAAACCCAAAGAAAAGAAAGGATCTTGCTGCCAACTTTCCTTTCTCCTTCGCCCTTTTCAAGAGCATTCACAAAGAAGTAAAAAGGAGCATTAGTGGAAGAAAATCGGTGGTTGATTGGGGAGGCTTCCAAAATTCTTGAAAACGAAGTTTAACCCAACCGAACTAGCCAAATCGAGTCTCTTTTCTCTCTTGTTTCCCCTGCTTATGTCCTACGTAGATGGTGTCTTCTGTACATCTACCAAAGTGAGAAGAAAGAGAGAAAAATGTCTGCCCATTTTTACCAAGACCGAGTTTTCTTATAGTTCTATTATAATACATTATACCTACTTACATCTAAAGAATGTAAACTTTTACGAGTTGATGATTTAACCCAAGGGCAACACAAGTCCTCCTTTTTATTCTTTTGTTGCTGATTACCTACGGCATTGGTTTTCGCATTATTGTATCGCTCTACAACAGACCCATGGAAGTTAATACTATTGTTGGGATTCCAAGAAATGCTGGAAGGAGCATTCAGTCTGGAATTAATCTTGTCATCAAAGAACTGTTGTGGCGTTCTAACTTTGTTTCGGATAAACCATCAAAAAAAGCTTCCGTTCGGAAAAGCAACAACTGCAGAGATTAAATACACGGACATCTGCTATGTGCGTTGTATTACTTATTTTAATACGATATTCTGAGAATAAAATGGATTATGAAAATAGAATTCTGTGATTACAATTATCACTAAATCGTATGGTTCAAATCAAGTGCGACAATAGTGGAAGTGTAACTTTGACTTCTCCAGTCCGATATTCCCGGATATAATTCTGATTGTCATTACTCCAATGAACTATTCTAGATTATCAGATGTCATCGACTTCCAATTCCATCGACTATTTCCAGTTAAATTCACAGTATGGTCTGGTGGTGGTTCAATACCAACATTTGTGCAAAAATAGACATGAACTCCAAGAAGAAAAAAGGAACGAAAGACTAAAGAGGAATTTTTTTCTGTCCTCGCTCTTCCTTTCCATTGCAATGATGATATTTCCGATACGATCCTATTACAGTAAAAGTTATGATTTTTATGCTTCATCATGATGACGGCTAGCACGATGATGATGATGATGAGGGGAACGACAAAAGGAAAAGAAGAGATCTAAAAAATCTAATGCAATAACAAAGGACGAATCCAGTGTACTGCTCTCATCCATCCGTAGTATTATTACTTTCAGTCATATCGACCGTGATATGCGTATTTATTGCTCTCTCCATTCCATAAAGTGTACTCCCAAGAGAGTGCTCGCAATGGGCCCATTTCCTCTCTCAATGTGGAAAAAAACAATATGCTTTCTTTCCCTTTTACATGATGTATGTATACCTATGCAGCTAAATCTTATCTTTCATACTGTCATAAAGCTACATTGATGCCTAAGTACCATTCATTCTCCTATTCATTTCACATGAATATTCCGAAATAGGGGCATATTGACATCTTGTATCGTTGGCTTTTGGATTCACTAAATCTATCCATGCCATATCATTTATTTCCTTTTTCGACTTCTTCAAAAACAAAAAAAAATCCTCTCGTTTTTCATGGACTTGTACAGTCTATGCGGGTAACATTCCAACAGTCATTGACATCGTAAAAACCCCTGTCGAGTTTTTTTTGTTCATTCACTTCAAGAAAGATAGGATACGTTTTAAGCATCGCTTTCTCTCTCTACTCTACATCCCCTTTTTCAGTGTGACATTCTCCAATTTTTTATTATGTTTTGCCTGTTGACACACAAAAATGACATGCAGGTATAAAAGCATCATCATTTATATTTTTTGAAAAATGTAACGCATCAATGAACAAAAACAAGGGAATGTCATGTTTCTCTTTTCCTCCTTTTGTCCGTGTTTATACGGTGGGGTAGTTTGAAAGCAAAATATTCGTTTTTCACATGAAAACCTGTATCATAAGTTAAATGAAAAAGAACGGGAGTATGTAAGTACTTCTCCTCTAACTCGTGTGGGACCAGAGAGACTGGAAAAAATGACATGATATTTTTCACGCGGTCTAAATGGAAAGTCAAGATATGATATGATGACTGTTTTCACTAAGCAGCATCAACAGAGCACAAGTATTTAATATGCTTTCACTTGAGGACGAAGAGGTCAGGAATGTAAACGCACATGGCGTAATATTTTCGAGAACATTTTGAGAGCAAACAATATTTTGCACTGCAGAATTCTACATATGTTTGTTTGGTTAGTTGAGAGATCTCGTGCTTCAGAAAACAAATATTTTTTCGACAACAACGCTTGCAATTCATGAAAAAAAAAATAAAAACAACCTTTTCAGCCTACAGCCTTTTCAAACTTGGAAATCATCTTGGTGGTGGTATGTATCTTCATTTTTTATCTCTTGATTTGGTCACATCACATCACAGACAAAACGATTACATTGGAATGTATCGTCGTAGTAAAGAGAGTAAGACAAAATGGACTATTTTTTATTCTGCAACAAACATAACGAATGAACGGATGAGAGGACTGGTAAGTAGGCGGCACTTTTGTACAAAAAAAATTTGTAAACGAAATATGGAATACGTACCTAAGTACATACATTTCCTCCCCATTCCTTTTCCCCATGCCTGTCTCAAGTTTTTTTTTACCCTTATGCCATGCCAACTAAAGAGAGCATACACTCGGCCTCCATGCATGAATCGGCATGATCAGTACTCCAAGCACGATTTTTAGGACTCCTCCAATTCCTTGGATCTCACTTTTTAGCTTCATCAAAAGAAACACTATACATACTTTTCTAGGATATCGTGTGCTCAACTGGGCCAAACAACAAGCAACGTTAACTTTGTCTTTCGTTTCTTTTTTGTTGGTGAAAAGGATGTTGATACCAGATGCCTTCCTCGTCTTCTGTTGTCATCGTCTTACTATGTCTTTCTCTTATCATCATCTTGTTGTCTCTTTTATGAATGAAATAAAAATTTCGCCCTTTCTTCAGTCTCATTTTTTCAACACAAAATA
Organism: Seira musarum; assembly: GCA_027743895.1. Taxonomy (NCBI): domain Eukaryota; kingdom Metazoa; phylum Arthropoda; class Collembola; order Entomobryomorpha; family Entomobryidae; genus Seira; species Seira musarum. Next base: position 35,162 of record JAHZMX010001613.1, on the reverse strand, counting down.
GCGTTGATGGTGGTGACGACGATACCATCATCTCGACTCTCAACAAAACAGAAAGAGAGTAACGAAATGAGGCAAAAAAAAGTTTATCGCAAATCGCAACAAAAGTATTGATATGTTGGAGAAAGTCATGCATGCAACATTCATTTTCTCTATTTAAGTAATACATAATACTACTGTTGTTGTGTGCAGTTGTTCACATTCACATATTTCAGAAAGTAAAGTAGTGCGAGTGCCACATGGCTAGATACTTAAGGGAAACATAATTTGAAATTTCATTCTGCTCAGCTTTCGAGCTTTATTCCATTGTTTCATCCATGCATTTTGCTTTTTCACAGAAGAACGCTTTACCCTTTACAATGCAAAAAAAAACTGCTTTTGATGAATAAATTAAATTGAGATGAATCATTTTTTGAAATTTTGTTTCTTTGCAGGGGATCGGAAGCCTTTTTAGTGCATTGAAAGTGGTCCGTTTACTTCGTTTAGGGAGAGTGGTGCGGAAGTTGGATAGATATTTGGAATACGGTGCAGCGATGTTGATATTATTATTGTGCTTTTATATGTTAGTCGCCCATTGGTTAGCGTGTATATGGTACTCAATCGGTCGATCAGACACAGACAATGGGATGCAATATAGTTGGTTGTGGAAGTTAGCTAATGTGACTCAAAGTCCTTATATTGTGTTAAATTCTCCTGAAGGGGGTAAGTTGAAAACAAAAAAGATATCCATTAAAACTAAGAATAATTCAAATATAAAACCCAATCTTATTGAATGAATTTGGCATATGAAAATGATGCGCTTATTTAGGCTGATAATTGGATAAACTTTTTCTCTCCTTTTCATTGAAGGGCCGACGGAATTAATTCAGGGGCCTTCGAAAAAGACTATGTATGTGACTGCCCTCTATTTTACTATGACATGTATGACATCGGTTGGTTTTGGAAATGTTGCGGCCGAGACGGATAACGAGAAGATCTTCACCATCTGCATGATGATCATTGCAGGTGAGGAAACTAGATTCCCGACTTACTTTTCTCTTTAGTGAGAAATAAAAGTGTTTCCCTTTTGGAAGTTGTAGTAAGGAAGGAGTAGTGATAGATTCAAAAGTTTACAACATGCGGCGTAGGAAACCCAAATGGCAGGTGGAATGGAATGGAGAAAATTTGGAGGAAAAGAAAGTCACAACGTTGTGTACTCCATTCCATTGCACTGGCATGCAATACAAGTGCCCAGGTACTTGTGTTGTGCTTATTTTGCACTCGGATCCGATGAAGTAACTCAACCGCAGTCAGCTATTTATTATGAGCCAAGCCACATGCCACACATTCCTCAACTGTGAAACGTAAAAGTTACCCAAACCCAAGTTGCCCCAAAACAAAACTGTAGAAGAATTTTCACTGGTGCAAGTCTGACGGGCTTTTGAAAGACCAAAATGGGACCTGACTAATGTAACATATGCTCCGATAAGAACCATTTCTTCTAACTTGATCCCTTCGTTATTATCAGTATTCTGACAAGACCATGTTTTGCCCCTTGAATGTATACTACAAATTATAAACAGGTATCCAATGTCTGATCTAACTAAACGTGTCCGTTTTCTAAAAAAGAGGTCGATGAGTAATAAGTTTAATGAATAACATTAAATGGTTTATGCTTACGTGAATAAAACAAAGCGCCGTGACAAAAATTTAAAGAGAGGGGATATAAAAAGTCATTTATTCATTCCGATCTTAGAACAAAACCATTTTAAGCGACAAGAGCAGAAGCAGTGCTAGACTCGTACTTCCAGGTAGGCGGGAGGACCCTCTTCGTCTTGTAGTATCTGGCCAATCGATGAATACGAGACTCGACCAAAATCAAACGGAACTTGGAGTCCTTGTCTTTCCTGTTATAAATTAAAATTGCACAATTTATTACCTTTTGATCTATGCCAAAACTTGAATTGTAGTATTTAGTTTGGTACTTTTCTTTACCTGTTTCTTTCCAAATGTTTGCGGATGCTGACGGCCTTCTTAATTAAGAAATATAAATCCTCAGGAATGTTAGGAGCTAGTCCCTTAGCCTTCAGGATTCTCAGAATTTTGGAGCCAGTCACGAAACGCACCTGAGCAACACCATGGGAGTCCCTCAAAATCCCACCTAATCAATTACATTAATCATAAAAAAAATTACCATCAGTGATCAGGATAAGTTCAAGTTTAGCATAATTAGAACAAAATGATGACATAATATGGATTTAGCTTACCAATTTTTGACGGCATATAACCCTTTTTCGCAAGCAGGTATATCTGATCTTTGATATCCTCCGAGCTCTGTTTTAACCAAGTTGGTACTCCACGGCGGTATGGAAGTGCGGATTGGGATATACCCTTTCTGTAAAAAAATAATTAACACAAAAATTATAACAAATACACACCTGAGAAGTAATTGATCTATTCTAAGCTTATCACTATTCACTGGAGCAAAGAACTTTAGATCTTTTCTTAATTTAACAAATCCAGAACAAGATTTATTGAAAAACAAAAATGTCAAAAGTTTTATATTTCTAATTCAACTGGAGTTATTAAAATTGTATTTACCCTGGAGTGTGCATACGCCCCATTCTGGTCTTTCAACTTTGGCCGTGTAATTGTTCACCTGAAAAGAAAATTTTTAATTAGCGAAAATAGCTTTTTCCCAAAAAGTGAGAAATTACATTTCCCATCAACTCAGTTGATATCAACCATATTGGGTTCAGCTCACGCTGACATGTGTTTATGCGGCTAAACTAAAATAAAACATTCCGCTTGGTGCTATCCATGAAGTCGGGGTGACGTGAGATCTTTTATGTACATACAATATACATGCGTACTATAAGCACAATGAAGAACAAAAGCAAGCAACAGCAATGCAAGCGCTTGAGCTTGCAAGCTCTTTTCTGTGCTTCATGGACCAACGAGCCAAGCATAGCTCTTTGTGTCAAAAATAACTCTGCACTGGTTTATCCCTCTAAGCAGTCTTTTTAGCAATGTTTTAATTAGGATAATTTTACATTCTGAAGAAATGGTATTTAGTATAAAAGAATGTTTCCTTTAAAAAAAACTTTTTTTTAGCTTTAAGGTTTAGGTTAGGTTGGTTGGTTGTTGAAACTGCAAAAAAATATATTTACATTAAATTTGTGCTATCTTTTTATTAATATTTTCAGCCTTACTCTACGCTACAATTTTTGGTCATGTGACAACAATCATTCAGCAGATGACGTCAGCCACGGCCAAATATCATGATATGCTGAATAGTGTGAGAGAATTCATGAAACTGCATGGTAAGTCTCTAATAAAAGTAATTATTTGGTATCCAAATTATGGCAATGAAAAACACTACCATCTCCATTTCCTTATTCTCTTCTCATTTTATCCAAGTAATAATGTTTTCTATGAAATATTACTAATATTTGTCTGATAATTTGACTGTATAGAAGTACCGAAAGCGCTTTCCGAACGGGTGATGGATTATGTCGTCTCCACTTGGGCTATGACGCGAGGAATTGACTCAATGAAGGCAAGTCCAATAATATTCTTTACACTACTTTCTCACACACAACTTTTTTTTCAACGTCTTAATCGTTTTTTTCCTCTTCTGGAACTTGGAAGAAAGGTGGAAAATATATATGTAATCATGATATCGTGGGTGGTTTTTTCTCTTGCTCGCCCTCAATCATAAAAAAATTGAGATGAATTTCGATATAATGATATGATACGATGTGAAAGAAGTGTGTAGTATAAGTATTCTACGTGTTTTTCCGTCTTTACCGCCCCTGCTTTTCTAATGGATGGGAAAAGAAGGTGAAAAAGATCTTATTTGAAGAGCTTAAGCGTGTGAAACATCTCGTCTAAACAGCAGTGTAAGCAATTACTTTTCCGTGTTGGCGAAAACAAGTTTTCTTCTTCGTTGGCAGGAAGGAAAGACGTGCTTGACCGTTTTCATTTTTCCTCTTCTCCTCCTCTTATTCTTGATCATGAAAAAAAATCCTGTGGATCTAAACCCATGAATGTACTATGTCTGCGCTCTTTAAGAGGTGTACGTTTCAGGCGTAAAAGTGATGGAAAAAGTTATTATGAAAAGGGATCATCCCATTTTATCATCTAACCTCAATTTTTCACCCTATTTTCCCGTCTCTTCTACCTTTCATGTTTTTTTGCTTTGGTAGCCAAGAAAAAAAAACTGTCAGGCTTATTACTCCTATATCGTATATCACATCAGATCAGCAATATCATGACAATCGCCTCACTCACACTCTTCTTTCTTTCTCTGTTCGTTTTTTTACTGGATGATCAATACCAAGTGAAATGCAGCAGCAAAGAGAGAAAAACCAGGGGCATGGTCCGATCAAAATCTTTATAGGCAATATAATTTCTTTAAAGAAATGGAATACTTTCCTTTCTCGTCCCATTGACACTACATCGTCGTGATGATGATGATGATCAGTCTCTCATGCATCCCAGCTTTCACACTCGGGCGACTCTAAAGCTCTTTTTATTATTACATAACCATTTATCCTCAATCCAAATTCGAGCTTGGGTAATGGCTGGTTGGCAATGCATTACAGAAACCAGAAAAAGATCTCAACCCATATATTCGCTTGAAATCGTTTTATAGTGGGTGACGGCTGGGTTGTACTTGTGCTGTAGTGGTTTTTTTATAAGAAATGAATGTCAAAAATTAGCCCACTCTCACTCAATACCATTGGCCCTATGTATAAGTATGTATTGCAATCATATTCGCGAAAAAAATCCTTGGAAAATAAGTACATACATATATCCACGACATAATTTTATATTTGGAGAGACAGAAGGGCATCTCGTTTTTCTTTTCTACCGGGAACCAGCATCGCTATCATTTCATCCGAGACAAGCCAACAAGGAAGTAGTTTTTTCATCTTTATTCTACAGAAGGACGCGAACTAGGAAACTCGGCTCTACAGAAAATGATCCCTATGAAGAAAGGAGGAAAGAAGAAGAACCTAGTTTGGTGGCAATGACTGCAGGAGAGGTGTAAACTACTCGAGTGAAAATTTGTGTACTGGTCTTAACTTTGGTATGTCGTGTTTAAGTTTATTTCCCCACCGTCGTCGTCGTCATCATCATGATCGTCATCAAGTCTAGTGTGAATATGCACTCGAAAACCGCATCCTCCTCTCCTCACTTCGCCATTCGATCCAATCCAATGAACTAGGGAACATCGAGCAGCAGAGACGAAAGAAGAAAGTTTGGGGGAATGATGATGGTCTCGCTCGCTCACTTACTGGCGGAGAGATGCACAGCATGAGAGTCGTGAAAAGAGGAAATGCATAAACACTTGAGAGTCTGTTCTAGGGCCATACATAACAACCTTTTTTTCCTCGAAGTGGCAGGAATGAAAAGTACACTTTTCTTTTTTTTCGCCTTCCGCTTCCCATCTTTCTTCCACTTTATCCTGTCTTCTTTCCTCCTTTTCTCGGATGATAATAATAACAACACAAAAGCAAAGATCCGTCTTGGATGTACATTAGATCCATTCCATCAATCTAGAATTTCCATCATAGCAAAAACTGTTTTGTTCAGAGGAATATCTGGGAAATGCTGGAGAAAAAAAAATAATAAAAATGTATACAAAGCCGTTTACTTTAGCTTTTCCTTTCTTCTCCCGTCTCTTCGAAAGTCTTGTTTCTTCTTTTTCCTTTGTTTATCACTACACAATCTTTTTTTATTCCCTCTTTTCTTGGGATCGGGATTTCAGATCGTGACTTTACCTTCTGGGCTTAAGCTTTTTTTTCGGGGCGTACACACGTTAGCTGAGGTGTTTCCTTTTTTATGAAGACATATAGGGAATATGGGAATGCTGGTTGAGGAAAACAAACATGCGTTTAATGGACATCAAAATATGTATATTCACGAGCGAATTTCCAATTTTTCTGATAGAATCAGAAGGTTTTGGGCCGATATTTTCTCCAGGAGCAGAGATATCGTGTTTTTTCTATAAGTTTGTTGTTTTTCTTTTTGTCTGTAGAGGTATCCACTTTTTTAAAGGATAAAAAAATTTTCTTCGTCTCTCCGTTTGGAGAAGAAAGCAAAGGCAAGAAGAGGATGTGCTTGGAAAACATCATCCGGGGAATATAAAAGTATTATGTTTTGCAAGATGTCGAGTTTTTTTTTGTGATGCGATACAAGTACATATTCTTTTTTGGATTGAGACAACACGGTCCCTGCTCCTAGAGGCATTTATTTCCAGAAGCCACCAACATGCTGGCTTTGGAAGTGGGGTAATGCTCTCCCCTAGTTACTCAACTATATTACTTACATCAACAACAAGGAGGACGTGGTATTTGTCCAACAACGCTTGTTGTTTGGCTTCACTAGTTCTCCTGTTTTTACTCAATTCCACTTCGAGCAGTTCCATTTTCCCTTGAACAAAGTAATATTCTATTCTGGCCTTCTGTTAATACTCCGTCTTATTTTATTTGCCAAATGTTATCATCAGACTGACAATATGAATGCTTACATAACTATATAGACAAAATGTAACAGAAGTTGTTGGGAAAATAACCTTTAGAAATAAGTACTTATTATCTAGGATGCAAAAAAAAACAAATTTTCCCCTGCGGAATTAAATAAAGAGAATTTTAAATTTTTTGGCGACCCAATTTTCACACAGAAACATTTAAAAGAGAGTGTCCTTGTGCTCACTTGTGTTGTTACATTTTTAATCTTCTTTGAGTAACTTGATATGTACCTGTCACAGCAGCATTCATCACAAAACCATGAAATGTAGACTACACGTTTGTCCTATTGTCAGCGATTCTGGATTGACTACTTTACCGGCAAAAATTCATTTAGCTTTAACCAACATCACAGAAACCTTTATTTGCGTCTCGTCTCGTCATTCATTCATCTCCTTTTACCTTTCCAGTCGAGTCATCACTGGCAGCCTTCCTAATTTCAATTCTTTTATTTTTCTATTGCATTGCATTGTGTGAACCTAATGCGTATTGACATTTGCAAATGTTTGGCCATTTATTTTTGCCAGAAAAGATCAAAAACACTTTTCCTTTTTGCCCCCATCGAATGCTCTATAGCATAAAAACGTGTAAGGGAAGTAGAACATCATCATTTTTGCATTTCTATTTCTACAACAGACATTCATGACATAAGGGCAAGCTTAAAACGGAAACATTTTGCCGAAAGAATTCAAATGTACCTTGAAAATCGTTGCGCATGGCTTATATAAAGGGAAACATAACATGGTTATTTTTTAAAGATAGAAAATGGCAGGATGGGCAGGCAGGTGGTATGATAATGCGAAGGGACATTAATATAACTCATATCAAGTCAGATCCGGATGTTTTCTCCTATTCTGATGTTAGGCATAAACACACACACACACTCACATCAGATAGTAAGATCGCACAGAAATAACAACAAAAAAAACATGAAACCTCTATTTATTTGCTTCCTCCTTCTTAGAAAGAAGCAGAACAAGGTCTGTGAGTCCTCAGATAAAGCAAATGGGACAGAGAAAAATATTTTTAGCAAATGATAACCATGAAATATACATTATTGCACGTATTCAATTTTTATACTTTTCCTTTTCAAACGAAAGTCACTATTTATGTTTACCTCGGTTCTCCCTGAAGTACCTCGGGTCATTTTGAATGCAAAAATATTTCTCCTTTTTCTGAAGAGAAGAGAACACTAAATAAATAATAGATTGTTTTATTTACGGTGAAGCTATTGTAAAGTGCTGCATATATTGCATCTGTCCCTAAATATTAAAATATTTCCCGCAAATTGCCAATAAAACGATATTATTTTAATGAGATCAAATCAAATAATCGCAATTGTTACTACTCAATAAATAAAACTGGAATTGCTTTGGTGGGTAATTTATTTTTAGCTCTTTTTTTAGTATCGCTGGTACAAATTGTGCTAGTAATTGGTGCCTGAATTATTTGAACAATTTGTCCTTCAGAAACATTATTTCTCCTCAATTCCGTTGATTTTCATTGATGACAAAATTGTGATAATTTGATGAAATCGTAACGAAAATCGATTTTCCACGGCTGTCTAGTTTTGAGGTATCATGGTATGATGATAATATGGTCCAGTGATCAGACTTAACCAACTTATTATAACTCTTTATAAATTGACTTGAATGAAATTGCCCCAAATTCGAGAAGATGCATGTTATTTCTGCATGCAAAGAGGAGACACATAGATTTATGAAGCTTGTCATGTAAGGTATACGCCATGCTTAATGCTTTCTCCATTTTGTGGATGATAATGATGGGAGAAATGTCTAGTGAAAATACTGCATCATTACTTTTTTTTCTTCCCTACAACCTCTGAGTGAGCAATCCTTTACAAATACTACATCACAAAAGATATGATCTGAGCAACTTTACCTGAGCATCGCTTGGGGGCTAAGCGCTCCACTGAAAATGCTCATTTATATCACATCACATTTTTTCCTGCCACAATCTTCATATCAAAGGGAAGTCATTGTGATGGGCTTACCTTTCTGAAAAGGATAGGGGAGTAAGCGAGAACTGGGCGTATGACCCAAAATAATATGAACGATGGGTGGAGAGGAGAAGTAAAGTAATATGATCTAGAAAAGATGTACCTTGATATGTATGATTTTTTTCTACTTATACCTATGTCCACAGTCGACAGCCAAAAAAAAGCTCGCTCGCTTTATGAACTTATGTGCCTCCGAATTCGTATGAATAGATAAGTATTGAAATAGTGCATTCAGGGTTCTACAAAAGTCAATTTTAGAATTGCTTCAGTACTACAAAGCATAATATAATATTATACTTAATGGTAAATGTTTAAATATCTATGTTCGTGATGTATCTCCTACATTTGTAGTTAACTTTATTGACCATGAGTTGATTGTATTGTTATTAATGTTGAGAAGGAAAGTTTAATGTTGAAGCAAAAAAATTACAACAATTAATTCTGTTCACTTGATTGCGTGCAATTTGGCTCAATTCTGTGTATAGTGTTATCAATAGCTTTTTAGTCGTTCCTTTATCGGAACAACAATGGTAGAATGAATGTTGAGTTATGTCGTACATGAGATATTTTTACTCTAGATTTAATCTCATATATGTGCTATGTGAGATAAGCCGAGAATTGGGGAGTAGGTAACTATCATCAATAATAAATCTTGTCATGCCCAACCCGAAATCCGTTCCAGTTTGCGTGAGATCAAGTTTTAAGTCAAACCGGCAGAACGCTCTCTCGCCTCGTTAGTGGAAATTAGTCGGCAACCTTCAGTAACACGTCCGGAAATACCGGAACATTCCATTACCACGTTCTAAATTTAGCCGTGATCTAGTCAATAGGTACTACTGCTTCTACTACACATACACATATTGTACGCAAGAGTTCACAACAAAAAGTTGCTTTTTCCATTACTCTTGCAATTTGCATACAAACTAATTTACTGCTTTACTGGGATGCTAATAAATAGGAAAAAAAGAGCAAGATTTGATGTATACAAAAGCACGACGTGTCGTGCCACACGGCAACAATTATAGTAGTTTAATACCATCAAAATAGCATAACCCACCCATTCATTATGCATTGTTTGTGTATAGATAAAAAGGTGACTAGCGCCAAAGCTATTAGCACAAAAAAAACATCCACCGCGTAACATAACATCCTATAAACTCTGGTTTTCTCCTAAAATCGTTAACTTGACTTTCCAAACTACCTAAATTGGGTGCGGGCCCCTAATTCACTTTAGGTGCGTGATTTTTCATTTTTTTAATATCAAATCTCTACATGGATTTCCCGCATTGCAGCATTATGTCTAAACAGAAAATGAAGGGAACAATGGGATCCTCTTTTTACAGCTCAATTAAATTATACACAATGACGTAAGCGTAACCTACAATTGAGAGTGTCAGAATTTGCTTGAATACACACGACAAACGTTTATCATTTTGTCCCGTAATAATAATACACAATCGCAAGAATGTGGGTGGACTAGACACACAAACATCTTTACATTTGATTTGCGTATTGCGTATCTCTACCAAGTTTAGGTAGTTTTTTGTTGATTCTAGTTGTGACAACGTCTCTGGATGGAAGCAATTTTCAATTACCCAATGCACCTGTCTTTGTCTTTCTCCTCCTACTTGTCTTATCGTTAGCTTTTTTCAATGAATACATCATACAATTTATCTAAATGCCAAAACTACTTAAGTTGATAATAAACTCATTTCATCTCTGCAACTCACAACACAATCAGTCCTTGGGTTTTTTTTTTGTTTTCATCGTAAGTTCAAACCTCATTTTTCATTGCTTAATTCGGCTCAAATACTTTTTTTTGTATGCCTTGTTTGCATGTATGTATGTGTTATTCGTATCCATTTGAGTTGAGAGAAAAAACTGGGTTGATTTCATACATAATGCAATCAAGAAAACGATTTCGAGCCATTTCCATCATTCAATACAATAACCATAAGAATCCAATCGAAGCGAACCGTAATAATTGACTTTCTTCAGGAAAAAAACTGAAGCTTTATTTGTTCTCTGATAACGATGGCATCACTAAATTTTACGAAAGCCCTTTGCATTTGATGGGCCTGACCTGCAAAAAGAAAACAAAGTCCGGCATTGGTCTGCACACACTTTGTTAACTTCAGCAATAATCGCAAGCAGACCTCAATTCGATAAATTAGCGTTGGTTCTTTCATCCGCATTTAAGTCCGCAATTTTTCTTTTGCTGTGGCCATTATGGTTACCCTCATTATCTGTAAATTATTTGGCCATGTTTTGTCAAGAAAATCTAAAATCAATTAAGGGAATCGGCGTAATGACTCGTCGTAAACTAATGTTACTAATGTATCCTCACAAGAATGAAAGAGACAGCTAATAGCTACTTTCAAGAATAAACACGCGCGTGTTGGGTGCACAAAACCGTAATTAATGAATTAATTAAGAAGGTTGAGTTGAGTGTGAGTTGATTTGACCCTTTCGAATCGAGACGCATTAACATTTACCATTGCGGCTAATGATGATGGTTGTCGACGTGTGATGATGCTTGAAATACTGAGCTGCCTCTCTTCGCAGAATATTTCCCAATTACTAAGGATAATAATGCGGGAATGGAAACATGCCACTGCGGCCTATCAAACAGTATGCAAGTTTTGACTCGACCGCACACTAGTAGGCATTATAAATTATGTAATCATAAAAAACCGCAACACCAAACGAAATTGATATTTCATAAATTGCACGTTGCGTACACATTAGAATCTACACGGTACATGGGAAATGGATAAACCTACAATTTCTGTTAGATATATGGTATGTTTTACTACTAAAGGAAGCAAATTCAGTTGAATACGTGTTAATCATAGAAAGTTATTGTGAAATAAATTGAAAATCTACCATCTCTGGATTTTTTTCTCATAATCGTGTAGGTCGTCTTTTTAATTGCGTTTATTTTTCGCTTTCAGGCACACTCTCGTGTCCCACCAATTTAGAAAGCTGATACTGATTGCTTTGAAAGCCTCCGGCTACGCGATATGCATGTAAAAAATGTTTCTAGTTGTGAAGCATGGCGATGTGGGGGGAGTAGTGGTAACATTTTTGTACACAAAGTACTACATGTAAGCGTATCTTTAGCACTCGTTTGAGTAGGGAAAGCATGGCAAAGACTTGTTCATTCTGGGTAGATTCTAGGGAAAGCTGATAATAATTACGTCTAACTCCATCATCATGAAATGGAAAAGTTTACGCCGCATGGCCCTTTTCACTAGTTTTGTGTGTCTCGACTCCATCAGATCCAGCTCTGGGGAGGGCCACTATGAAATAACCTTTTGCTTCCTTGTTCAAGCAAGATAGAGTTTCTAGCTCCATTAAAGCATGCAGCACAAAATGTTTTAACTTTGTATTTTACTAAAAACGAGAATGTGTACATACATTTCAGCAAATGTGGTTTGTAATGGGGAAAACGGGTCGGCAGACAGGAACAAGGGTTCACTTGCCCTCTCCATCTTGCTTTTTCAACATTTAAAAAAAACGAACTGTGTGGGTGATACGACTACTCCAACCACAACGTACTACTAGTGGTAGCAACAGTAATCGTTTCTTTCAGATTGAATTCTGCGCCGAAGGCAACGGGCAATAATTTTCGGCGTATTGTGAAGAGTTTCCTTCTCTGGAAAAGAAAACTACACATACTGTTGCTGTTGTTGCTCTCTCCTTAATTTATTAAAGTGGACAGCTCTTTGTTTCACTATATTATACGGACAATATGTTTTTTTTTCTCTAGAAAATACCAAATAACGTACATATGTTTTTTACTTACTTTTGAATTGTCCTTTGGTTCTCTCATGTTGCCTCTTGTATCCCAGCTCAGCAAGCATGCTCAACTTAGAATAACAATGTAATGTCCAGTCAAGATAACTTTGACCTCTTTTGTGTTAAAGCTCCACTAGGGATATGATACGGGTTGGGATGGAGTATGCAAATAGACTTGTAACGAAGTAATTACTTTCCCCGCTTCTTGTTTTTTCCACCAAGTGTATTCTCTTCCTCTTCGGTGGTAGTACGGTCTATTGTCTATTGTTGTGCTGTCACAAAGTAGAAAGCAGATGAATAGATTAGGCAACGAAAAAATCCTTGGTTTTTCCGTAGATATATGTATATGCAGACAATTATATAAACTCCGATTTGAAAGGTAACTGACAAAGTTCTCTCGACCTGATATTTATCCTAACCAAAACATCTGTCAATTAAGGATTATTTTCTACGAAATCGAATGGTTTCGATCATGGAGGACTACAGAATGTAAATTTTTAAGGACCTTTGTAAATTGAACATGAAGCCAACACAAACATATACTTCAAACGCTAGTATGCTACTCTTTTACTAAGGATTTCCGAGATAAGCCATGACTTTTGAATTTTTATCTTGATAACGCACCGCATAAAATCAAGTCGAGTCTGTGAGCAAGGCGGTATTGCGGGTACATGTTGGAGAAAGTCTGGATAGAACCTCTTGAAACATCCATGTTTGTTAAATAACCCTCTTGAGTAGCCACAAATCTCCGCTCTTCAAACGTTTTCCTTTTCACCGGTGAGCACGCTGACTGGGTGAATATATTGAAAAGACTTGTTTTGCAGAGAGGAAAAAGCATTCCATACAATGAAAACAATACACCCTTATAATCCGACTTATGGTATGCTCCATTTTTTAATGCCTTTATGCTGAAATTTTGTCTACACAAATGTGATACGAGACCCTTTGTATTTTATTGAATCATTTCTACTGGAAAAATTCATAAAGTTGCTCGTATAAAACGACATTGATGACGAAAACGTAACGGCTTTCCACTTTTACTTTCTTCTACATACATCCATATCGTCACTTTTACGTCCTGTGCTTGCCATGCCGTGCCCACTCACTCACTCTCTGTGAGTCCCTATTTATCACAACGTGTGGAAAAGTGCATGTGCTCCTTTCTTTCTCTCGCAAATATTTTCTTGCTTTTTCTTTTGTGTTACTTTAGACACTTCCTTTTTTTTCCACGATGCCATACCACTTCTACTACCACTACTACTACTACTACCCACACTTTCCTCTGCCCTTTATGCAACAGCTCAAGAATTTCTTAACTTTTTCCCATGATCTTATACTTTGTGGAGCGAGAGGCTTGCATAGAAGTGGTACATTCAGTCGATAAAAATTTCCATTAAGGGTTTTAAGGAGGCTCGTTTCGCTTTAATTGAACGCAGGCCTGCAATTTGTTCTCCCTTTCCACATTTCCCCCTCTCTCGGGAGGTTGCTCATTGTAATGAATTTTTGCTACTTAAGACGGACAGTTAAGATGAAGGGAAGAAGAAAAACCGGGCCATGACGATGAAGGGTTCAATAACGACTCCCCATTACTTTCGCCACTTTTTCTCTTCTAGTGCTAGTAAATTGTATCGCTTTGCTTTCATGCATGTCCAAAAAATGGATATAAAAAGAAAAGGAAATGTGTTCTCATACATACCAATGTTAGGGAAAAGTGGATCTTTGAACACAGTTCAATCTTGCCGAGGTCTGGCAAAAATTGCGATATCTGCTCAAGTTTTTGTAATGATATGCATACATTTACATAATAATATGACAAAATTTGAAAGAAAATTTGTGTAAATCGCATATTTATGGGACATAAGCATTTTATACGTCTTATAAATACGAATACCAGTACAAATATATTGAGTAGGGTTTGCAAAAACTAATCATTTGCAAAAACGAGTATTATGTATTGTTTTTCCACTTTAAGATAGCGAACTTCATAAACAACGCCCAAATGTTTTTTTTAAGTTGATTGACGTTTTTACCATTTTAGCGTTGATTTTTAAACGTGAAATGTCAAGGTCGAAAGTAAAAATGGAACAACTATTTTTGTGAATTTGTTTATTACTGTAGTAATCCCACCCCACCCAGAACTGGCATAGTAGAAGTGTAGTAGGCGTGGATTTTGGTGAACGAAAATGATGCGGGATGGACTAGGTTATAGTAATAATGGGTTTACTAAAAGTAAAAGTTTTTAGCCCTTTCCTTTCATCACGCAATTTCATAGGGTTGGTTTCACCTCACTTTATACCAACAAATATGAATTCGACATTAAACCTAGAAAGAGTTAAATTCTAAGAAACAAGAGACTACCTAATAATATTACAGCCCACGCCCGCATCCCTCCTCGTGCGTTCAACTACACCATCCGAATCCGATCGGAGCTATAAAGTTTCAGCACTAGCGTAACACCGTGAACAAAGACGGATTCACGAACCAATTAAAAATTTGGATGTAAAATTACTCGTTACAAAATGATTAACCAGTTTAATATTGTGTGCAGAAAATATGATGTCGTGAAGTTATAAAAACGGTCAGTAGGTTTTTGAGTTTTTGCGAGAAACGTAATATTCTGGCCGAATACAAAGACTACTTTCTCCTGCAGTATATTGATGGCTGAAATTGAATGTTGGCGTAAATTTTTCCAAGAAGAATATAAAAATTGCGGAACGAATATTAATTGTTTCTTTTCTATGTATCACAAATTCATTGGAAAATGAAATAGGGCCTTATGCAAATGGCTTCTTGGTAAGCTTAAATACCACGATGCGGGTTGTATTTGGAACTATATGTCGTATTCTTGGGCGTTGCTCAATCATGAGCTCTATTGAAACGCGTGTGGGAATCGTTATGTATATATGTAATGTCTATAGTAAAGTTACGCAAAAGTTTTAAATAGAATGCTAATTTTTGGATATTTACAGTTGATAATGAGTTTTCATCAAAGGTATAATAGTCGCTTTTCAGGGATATTTCTTAAATTTGCATTGACTTATTTGTCAAGTTCAATGTGGATTTATAAAAGCTATTTATAAATGGTTTGGTTCACTAGTTAATAAATCTGAATTGGTGAGTCATGAAAAATTTGTAATATAATGACTTTTATTACTTAATCAATTCCAGGGAAAGGGGATGTTTTTGGAGATTCATTTTGGAAGGAGCAATCCGTCGGCCAGTCAGCTGCAAACGTGCGAGCTCTCACCTACTGTGATTTACACACAATCAAACGCGACAAATTGCTGGAAGTCTTAGATTTTTATCAGGCTTTTGCCAACTCCTTCGCCCGTAATTTGGTTCTTACGTATAATCTTCGTCATAGGGTAAGTTATTTCATTTACATTCAGAAAATAAAACGATGAAAAAATAATGATCCGATTTTATCACTGCCTTCATTCTCCTTCCAACCTTGAATAATGTCGCGCTTTGTAAACTTCAATTTTTCTTTGCTTATGTAACCAGAGACTAAGTTTAAAAAATTCGAATAAGATGTTATTTTATTAAGGAAATATCAGTGGGTGTTACCGATAAGTAGCCGAGCTTATCAGTAGATTGTGCTTGATTTTATTCTGTAAAAATGTAATTCGGGAAGTAATCTCAACATGAAACAAGTTTCTTTAAGTAGTGAAGCAATGCAAAGTTTACGAAAAGGCAAAACAGAGTTAATCATTGCTTTTTAAGTTGAGTAGACTTTCATGCCTCGTGCACAACTTGTGAGAAAAAAAGCCAGGCTTTTTTTTACTTCAATATAAATGTTTGCTTTCCCCTTCTCTTTTTGAAGACGAATCGCACTCTGGCAAGTGGTTGAAGTGTCATTTATTTTCTCACAATTCTTCCTTCGGCTCATGTTGATCATCTCTTTTCCTTCCATTTTTTTGTAACAAAAGCCTCGTTCAAGAATAGAATGAGAGAGCTCTAAGTCTTAAGAGCCACACTAGTAAAAGCAACCATCTCTTTTAAGAAAACCAATAGAGAGCGGATGTTAATGGCTGTGACTGTGACTTTTATCTGCACACATGCCCTTTTTCAATTTCAACATCACACATGAAAGTAAATCAAGTTTCTCCATCAATTTCCTTAACGCAGCTAGTTCTAGTTCAAAGTGAAAATCTTTTCTCACGTCTTTTACGTTGTGGTGATAGCTTACATTACTTTTTCATCAAGTTGCTGTAGTAGTTGCAGCAGTTAGGATATTATGATCTATGCATGAATACCCAGAAAAACGTCCCGTTTCCAAACGTCAGTGGTAAACACACTCTGTAAACCTCCTTTGAATCTAGAGAATAAAAAATTAGATCCCGGCAACGCCGGCACTTTTATACCTTGCACATTTTGCGGCTACTCTGTCATCTAATATTTATTAGAATTTTTAAGTTGCCAACTTTTAACGAAATGCACACACATAAGCGACGCTGAAGCGTGGTTTTAGCCACACAAAAGAGAGTTGAAATTATGATGGTCTTTACTCTCTAATATGTATACTTACACACACACACACACGAGGAGAGTGTTCTCTTCTCTGTTCAGCTCTCGGTCGGTAGTCATTTGACTTTGCAAAATTTTACCCTTGCGCTGTGCCGGATCGGAAATACGCTAAAAGTGTAAACGTGTACATATCATGCAAGTAGTGAATTGATGTTGATCCTTCCATTGAAAAAAAAATGTTTGATGCACAACCATGCTTTCCTTTGCACAGTCCTCAGGCTGTAGACTTAAGTGGGCTTTTAACAGCCTATGACATTTTGCAATATATTATGTAGGGAATGGGGAATGAAAAGACTTTATTCTATCAACCTATTAGATCTAGACATGTCAAACGAGCGGTTTAGCCTTTGAGACGTTCGGGAACCAAGAATTTTTTGCCTTTCACGATTCCGTCTGTATCTCATCTTATCTTAAATTGACCTCAATGTTTACAAGTTCAACTTTCTTTAGTCATCATCTGAAACTTGCTTTTACGATTTGTGCAGAACTTTTTACAAATGCGTTTTCTAACAACTTTTTGAAAAGGAAACAATTATTCGTGGAGTTCTCTTGTTGGTATAAAAAGAGAATAAAACGCATGTCATTTCATTTCCTTACAATGATCATTATCACTTTGCCCCAGACACCCTAGAGCCAGTCTCATTTTGTAAACGTATCACGAAGTAAGACGTCTTTATAGATACAAGACATACTTGAAAGTCTACGTCACCGTCTCTTTTTTGCTGAAATAGGGATGTCAGTCGGCGAAATGACCATAAAATGTCTAGATCAGCCTCTTTCCCATTTTCATTTGAAAGCATCATAACCTACATTAGGTCAGAAAGGAATTTTGTGCAATCATGCTCTCAAAAAAATTATGCATGGCAAAATAAATATAAAATGAAAACAGTTTGCAGAATAGTGAAATTGACCACTTTACTTGGACGTTTCCTTTTGGTAACAGCACATGAGTACTTCATTCATTGATGCACGCAGTTTGTTAGTTTATTCCTTGTCCTATTACTATTGATGAAATTGACTACTCTCGTTCCCTAGAAAAAAAAATCCCATTCGTTTTTATTTTATTTTCTTTTTGCACTTGAGTCATCTCATTCATTTGTAGTCGGCCATCATAAAACCGACCGCGATTAGGCTGAGTGCACCTTTTTAGCACATCATCATTCAACAATATAGATTTTTTTCTCCCATTTCCTGCTCCCCAAAATGCTGCAAAAAATTTTTTTTTCATAATATTAATAATAGAATTTCCCTTCTCCCTACGAGCCATGGTCATGGATTTCCATCACGTCCTATTATTAGGCCACTACTCAGCCACACCTTTGCACCAAAATATCCTTTCAACCATATTAAAATCCAGTTTCCACCACTGTAACCTGTCTCTTTGTGGCAAATAAAAAGTCCTGAGGAAAATAGTTGGGAAAAAAAGAAGGTAAAAAAATGTTGGTATAAAATACGATAAAGTCGAAAGATGAAAAAAAAATCTCATCCACTGACTCCCCCTTATTTTATATCCAGAAATACCTATATAGCTATTTATTATGTTCATATCTTTAAATGTTATTCCTCTATTCTATATTCATAGTACGTAAAGATGATGATGATGCAAGACATGCATTTTCTTCTTTCGCTTTTGGTGGTCTAGTCTTCCGCCTGAACCACACGGCATTACTGTTGCCGCTACTACGACGACTACTACTACTACTACTTACATGGGATAGTTTTGCTTGACTTTTTTATCCTTGCCGGGTGGGGCGTGAATGATAATAATGGAGGAAAAAATACGAAGAAAACGAACAGTGTGTGTGTATGTTGGGGAACAAGTTGAGAAAGAGAAATGAGAAAGGAAGCACATAAAATTTTTACGATCTCCACCGTGTTAGTAGTACCCACAGGAAATGTAAAATGAGAGCCCGAGATTCGAAATGCCGTGAGCTCTCAACTCTGCACTGTCTACTATAATCTAGACAAGCATAATAATGTAATTCGCTACGAGCTTGTGTGGTCGTTTCACAAACGAAAAAAAAGAAGAATTCCATTCTAAAATTGATTCAGTGTCTTTCATTTCGAAAGAGGAGCTACATTCTGATTTTCAAATTTTTTTTCCAACCATGAACTTTGGCATATTGTAAATAATCAGGGGATTTTTTGGAAACTGAGAAATCCTACAAAAACGATTATTTTATATTTTTTGTGTGGTATTTTTCCATTCGCAATTACTTATCTGGAAATCTTTCATGGGTGGAAGGCCATATGTGCCCTAAGAGATGCATAATTCGTTACACTTGAATGCTACCTAAAAGCAAACTTTTTCTTTTAATTCAGGTTAATGCTCCATTTATGTGTGCTTCACGTAGTTTCCCAAGGAAGGTACAAGTCGTGATTCTCATTTCTTGATGTGATGTTAAAGCAATAAATTTGAAAGTTCAGATTCGTAGTTTTTTTTTTGTGAATTTGTTTTTCTTTAATTATATTGAACAAACTTCTTTGTCATTTAAGCCCAAAGACAATGAATGATCCTGCTTCGTTAAAAACATCAAAAGAAATAAACAGGGAAAGTCAGATTCAAGAATATTTACTTACTTTACCCAGGTCGAGCCAACCTCACCAACTCACTTCATCATTTTCAATAAAGAAGAGAGAAAGGGATTTTTCATGTAATAATATTGTAACAGTTCCTTTCACTACATTACATTTTTTTTCATCAAAGAAATCGCTTTTTTTGAAAGACAGCGGCACCTACGCAAATTTCATGTTTTTTGCTTCAATTATAAACTCTCGCTTTTCGCAAAGTAAAACGCAGTTCAGTTAAGTTCACGTCAAGCGAAGCCATGATAGGAAAGAATAAGCTTCACCTGACAAGAGTGAGTTGAACTTCCAACAAGAAAGGTTGTGCATTTAGCCGTTTTCCCCTATCAAGGGAAGATTCTTTTCTTCTCCCTTCCTCTAAGTGAAAAGAAGAAAAGGAGAACGCGTTTCATGTTGAGCCTTTATGATCATCTCGAACGAGCTTAAACAGAGAAGAAAAAAAAAACTTGGAGAAGAAAAAGGAGACAGTGAAGCTGAAGCTCACAAAGCGGCTTTCTCCTCTCCCTGTCTTCTCATCATCAGTCAGAGAGAGATTCTTTCATGAGAAACTTTTTTTTAGGAAATGCATGCATAATGAATGAATAAAAAATAGTAGAAAATGGGAATAGCTAGATAATGATCAGGAAAAAAGAGATGAAGGGAAAAGGATACGGCCGTGTGCTTGCTTGCCTCTTTACACGACTTACTTCTCTTCCTACTTTCCTCTATCTCTTCCTTTTGGTATGTTGCACTTTTATCAGCGTCAATTTCCCAAGATCCATTTTTCCTTACAATTTCTTTCTACCGAACAGAATGTAATGTTCTTTCTCTCATTCTTGTTCTCACACACACAGAGTCATTTATTCAGTCCCTTGTCATGTCACGTGGAATTAGAAATAAAAAAAATGTTGAATAAATGTTTAGCAATAATGGGGATATGTATGTATACGGTTGAGTTGTTACAAAAACGACGAGAACTATGTACATGAGCTTGTACGTATTAAGAAATTGATGGATGAATTTGGATACCTTTTAAGCTGGAGCTATAGGTCGCAAGCAAAAAATATCCCTACTTACATACACACGTGGATATGTTGAGACGTGGTAAACAACCCCCGAGACGGGATCCTATTACAGGTTAAATGATGAAAAAAAAGACTCCGACGAAGAAAAAAGTTTTTTTCTGAAAGAGAATTTATGCATGAATAAAGAAACAATCTGTTCTTGTATTGTATTCATTTATTGTGAAATTTTAATGAGCAACCAAACAGGTTACAAGCGTTTTCCTATTCATAGGATTACATTACTACATTACATTGAAAAATTGAAATCCTTGAATACATACACACTGATTGAATTGTCTGTTCGAATGAACGTGAATTTTTATTTGTACATTCTAGTTTTACTTAAAGTCAAATGGTGGTTTTTATTACTACGCAGTTTTTGCAACCAAATATTTACGACTACGCTATAATTGTGGTTTGTATTGTAGATGGTTGTAAAACTTCAATATTAAACAAGTTCGCCATGTCTAAATCAGAGTAAGAGTGCAACTGACGGAAACAAAATGCTTTAGACTAGAATATGATTTTGAGCTGATCTGCTGAAGCAGCAAGATTTGTTGTGCTAACCTGTTCATTATTTGTTTTTTGCTCCGTGAAACTTTTGAACCCACTCTTCTTTAATTTTACATGAGCTGAGACTTTCACTCATTAATATTTAAATTTAATTAGGGACAAATTTGTAAAATGGTAATGCAAGGTAGTAGTAGGCTTTTGTTTTTGTAATTTCTCTGGAAGCTGAGCATCTCTTGATTTACGTAGAATGATTTGGTTCATGAATGAGGGAAGGAATGAGTGAGTGGTAGAGCGAGAGCATAAAGGAAATCGAGTGAACGTGTGACTTTCTGGTTAGGGGATAGGAAATGTGTGTATAGAGTGCTTTTCACCTTTTCCTTTCTTTCTCTGTTAGAATTCTTCCCTTCGAGTTTTCTGCTTCTTTTCCTTTCCCTTGTCATGTCATGTATCATGTGATTATGTCCATTGTGACTGACATTCGTTCTTTTTGTTTCCTCCCTTTATAGCTAATCTTCCGGAAAGTTGCAGATGTCAAAAGGGAGAAAGAGTTGGCAGAACGGAGAAAAAATGAACCTCAGCTTGAAGCTTCTCAAGATCACTTGGTTAGGAAATTATTTTCACGGTTTCGTAAAGGTGGAGACCGCATTTCCACTGGCTCAAGTCTTCAAACAGATACCTCGAGTGTCAAAGACGTTGAGAAGGGAGAAAGTGCGAGAGCAAGTGATAGTGAGAACGATCAGTCAATCACAGAGCCTGTTAACAAAGTCTTTCCTGCTGCCAAGGTGTCAACAGAGAAGGATGACACCGCTTCCTCTCCAGCACCTGCTGCCCCCGCCAAAGCACCCGCAATGCGTCCAAAAGGTAGATGGGGAGCAATGTTGGGAGGAGGAGGAGGAGGTGGTGGTGGCGGTGGCGGTGGTGGAGGAGGAGGCGGGGGAAGTGGAGCAGGCGCAGGCTCTGCCTCTCCCACTCCATCCATTAGCCAGCAACAAAGTCAGGAATCCGTAGATCACCCCGAAAGCAAAGTTCAAAAGATAACCGCTAGCGTGGAAACAGCTCCGGCTGAACCGTCTAAGTTAAGTAAGCTCAAAGCGCTCACAGGTGCCTCTGGTCAACCAGCCGGGTCTGGAAACAAAGTGTTTCCGAAACAGACCAAACCACTTGTGGCTGGAAGACAGGAAACTATCGAAGAGCTCACCGAAACCGCATCCGTAGGCAGTCCAGCAAAATCCCCTCCGCAACCCGGGCCCGCTTCCAGCCAGCCTTTAGCTCCTGTGTCTGTCACTCCTGCTGTACAAACAACAGCGTCCGCAGCCTTACTCTCAACCACCACTTCCGCTGAATATCAACAACTCATCACAAACATTATGGATTTTAAGATAGATGTGAAGCTAGAAATTCAAAGACTAAACCAAAGAATGAACAAATTGGAAGACTTGCTGTCGGATATTGTGGTCAAGTTGAACCAACAACTGAACGGACCACCCGCTGTCACCGGTACTGCCCCTCCATCTTCTTCCACTCAGTCGCATTACTCACACCGTCTCCTTAGTCCAACGTCCCCCATGCATTCTGACACGGGAGGGCATGAGAGAGATACCAGTCCTGCTAGTGGAACTGAGGCGGAGCAGGAAGGTGGACGGGGGAGGAGTCACCGCTCAGGGCACCACCACCACCACAAACACAGGGATAGGGATCGACGACATCATCGAGACAGGGATAGGGATAAGACTCCAGACACACTTTCTCCAGAATCTCGAGTTTCCAGCTCAGATCAGCCTAGATCAAAAGACAAGAAAGGGGGACGAAGTAAGGAACGACCAAAAACCTCTTCTTCATCCACCACCCACACGCCCAGGGCTTCAACTTCCGAAATGCCGGAAGAAGAAGAGCAAGGAGGCTCTAGAAGCAAGACGACCAGCTCTTCTGGATCCAAAGACCCATCCCAACCCCCCAAAGCCGTTATCATTCCCACCGGACAACGTTCTCGTGAATTTCTGTGATATCAAAAACCGATTGTCGAGTTATTTATCTATAGTTTTCAAAACAAAATCACCCTTAATGAATATACCTATTACATTGTAAATTGCATCCAACACACATATTCATCATTGCGTGCATACCGTGACTTAATTATGACAACTTTAACTACATTTTTCTAGCATCTTATTTCTAAAATATATAGTTCCATTTCTATGTACAAAAAACGTTTAGAAAATTCAATGAAGCTCACACACATTCCATCTTTTTTTCTTTATCAGTCGAGTCACACTATCGTTTATTTTTTTGTTGCAACTCGATTGAATCAAGAAAGGTTATGTAACATGAAGTCACTTCAACTTGCCTTCTTTAATTTTAAGCTCAAGTCTCGTCTGAGTTGATTCCAATACCACCTAAAATGATTGGCAGATTACAGGAAAACGAAAAAAAAATTGTCTCGAAATCCGTCCCTAAAACACTTGTTTATTGCCTCGTGATAATCATTTAAAATTTTTAAGATTCATCAACGTTTTGCACATTTAGTGAGATATTCGGAAAAGTACGAAAACGTTTTGCGTAGGTAAAATAATAATACTTTTTATCTTAATGATAAAAAATCACTGAGCCGTCAATAAAACCTGTATACCCAAGCCAAGCTTTTTCTCTGCTAAATTGCTGTAATATGAGTTTACTTACTACAAAACCGCCAACCGCATTCATCATCATTGATGTCAAATAGTGGGAACCCGTCTGTAAGTCCCTTCATCACGTTTAGCTTACCCTTTATGAGTTTTTTTTATTAAATCCCACACGGACAGACACACGTTTTACATTATAATGGAAAAAAACCTGATGCGCTGGATCTTATCTTGGTTTTTTGTCAAAGTACCTGTTTGAATGTCAAATGAAGAGAAAGGATCGAATATCGTGAAAAAAGTAGCTCAAAAGTTTTTGAAATGTTCAGATTAGACTTTTGAAAAAAATAAGCTTCAATAGTCAACACATGTGCTAAATGAGTACCTTAAAATGAAATTCATTTTTCCTTCTTTTTGACAGCGTGTCCTCTAATTTTTATCTTTTATTTTTTTCTGTGAATCTCAAAAGGCATCTTTCTGCATGCGTGCAGCTTTCCCCTAGAAAAAGGTTAGTTTTGAATGAAAGCTATTAGGTTCTCTGTGGAATCTCGTTAGTAAAATAATAACCCAGTGATTGGTAATAAACGGTAGAATAATGAAAAGTCAAAGGATAATTTTTATCCCTAATAAAAACAACCTAAAGCAATACATTGCAAATACTTACTTACACACATTACACCATTCTACTAGTTAGTTAGATAGTATAAAAAAAGTTCTCGACCTTACCCAAAAAATTCAAGAAAATATATCACTCAAAAAAAATGAATAACAGACAAGTCGGTAGTGAGAAATGCAGTTTGCATTGTGGAATCTCCCATTGATGTGTACTTAATATGATTTGTTTAATTGATGAGATTATTTGTAGGCGCATTGATGAAATTTTCTCTTGATGATCGTCAGTCAATGAAACTTGATATTTGATCGGAAGAGAAAGAGTAGTCTTCATCTACAGTTCCGTTTGTACTGATGTAATCTGTAGAAAGATGATAGTAATCGTGATCATTTCCCCTCGTTTCTCTCCAATTCATTCAGTAGGGATTTTTTGTGTAAAATGATATTACACCGCGGAGCCTTTTTTATATTTTTCCACGCAATTTTTTCTTTTCATCGCGCAGCCACAAATCCCATTTTACGGTTTTCTACACCCATTCAATCAAGCTTATTGAAACGGTAAAAAGTCAATTTTGCAAATAGAATTTTACTGATGACGAGTATAAAACGGAGTGTCGGTGAAATAGTGTCTAAAGAATACATATATTTTCATTAAAAGCGCCAATCTTTCGAGTCCACGTATTTGTAGTAGGTAAAAAATAAATAATATTATGTGTCGACGTGTGTGTCTACTACTACTACTTATATAACAACTTTTTGTATTTGTAAGTTTTTGTGTCGTTGTGCACCAATCAACATTGCAACCTGGATATTTTTGAGAACTTTTTCATATTTTTTCTGCACTCTAAAGCATACAAAAGAAATGGTAAAGAAATCTAGTTGTAAGTAAAGTAAGCAAAAGTCTCATAGTCTACCACATACTGAGAAGTACATAAATCATAGATTTAAGCTACTTGTTAAAAAAATACTTACATGAGATGAAATCGAATTTGCTCTTTTTTTAAATGTCATTGTGAACGTAAAACTTTTGCAAGATGAGGGATGATGGATTCTTGAGTCAAAAGTCTTCTCTCCGAATCCGAGAGAGAATGCTGTATTTTTCTCTTTTTTATTTTAAGTATCATCCCACCCATAATAATTCATTTGATTTCATTCTCTTTCGATTCATTCCAAAAAAATTCTGAAGACCAGACACAAGGTAGTACATTTCATATAGACTTCCAAGTGATAAAAATATGGTGAATAACAAGGTATAAAAATCTTGTCGATGATGATGAAGGAAAGTTCTTTATTTCGCCTTAAAAATCGTTGTTCTTCTTGTTGTGTCATGCGAAGTTAAAGCAAAAGAATTCTTGTCGTATCAGAAAAAAAAACAATGAAACAAATAATTTTATTCCTTCGTGACTTTTTAGGGATAACGTAAATAAGCTACATAATTTTATAGCAATATATAATTAAAATAAATCCATATTTATAAGTTTTACCAATTCAGCCTCATTAAGATTATCAAGATAAATTAAGAAAAAAATAAAAGTGGAAGATTATTATTATTATCCATCTTACTATTACAAAGTGGGCAGGAATATACTTCATATTCTTGCAAGCATAAACGAAGACAAAAAAAAAAACACTGCACGTTAAAAAAAACTCTTTTTCGTACTACGATCTAAACAGGTAATAAGTGTACAATTTGGACAACCTTCTACTATTGACTATCTATATCACTTCACTTGCCACAACACAACTCTCGACACGCCACACACAGGTCTACTACTGTCAATGTAAATAAGGGAAAAACTAATTTTCTTTTCATAAAAAAAATCTTTACCAATCACTCATCCATGCAATGGAAATGCAGCAAGCAAGCAAAAAAATTCACGTACTGATTGTACTGTAAAAATGACTTTCCAAAACAATTACGTCTAGTTCCAAGTAGTTGATATATTCTTTGCCCTTCATTCCTTCACGAGAACTATTGAGTCGTCTTCTAAACAGAAAGAAATATTGATATCATGGTCACTATTAAAGTACTAATTTGATATGACTATTACGATCATAACATAATTAGATATTGCCTGTGATATAATAGAAATGTTTATGAATAATTTTTCTTTTCTCTTTGGATTAATCATGATTAAAAAAGTGAACACGAAGACGATGATTATCATTTTTCTAGGGTAAACGAATGTCCTTAGGTAAAAAAAAATTGTGCAACTTGTAACTTTAAATGAGAATCTGTATTTGGTTTACCACTACAAAAAAAAGAACAAATTTTATGAGAAGGGTTACTACCGCCATTATGTACTACAAATATATGTAATTGTAATTATACTTACAACAATCATAATTTTTAAAAACATAATTATTGTAATGATGATGATGATTTTACGATTCCACTTCTTATTAATTATTACTCCGTAATAATCGATTAAATAAAACTAAATTATATGCATACAAATATCTTATATCGTGTAATAAATATAATCTCTTACAATGATCCACACTGTCTTCCGACCTCCACATTCATTTCCAATTCAATTTGCATACTTTGTTTTAAACTGCAAAAGTTTCTCGCTTAATTATTCATTCATTTACAAGAATGACCTTATAGTTGAGCATGAGCATTGAAAAAGTGTTAAGAAGGCCACATGAATTTTGCGATCATGAACAGACGCCACATTCGTTTAAACGACTACAAAAAATAATATGCTGATTTGTTCTTGGAATATATTTAAACTAAGTACTTTACTTCAAGGAAGTCGTCTGTACGTTCTTTGTGCAGGGTTTTTAATTTTAAGAAACAAAAAAATCTGCTAAAAAGTCTAATTTCTTAAAGCAACAAAGTTTGTTTTAATTTATGAGGGTCTTGAGAATAAAAAAAGAAAGCATATGAATGTCGTCGTCGTCAAATATGAGTAGCACAAACGCATTTGATTTTTCCCTAAAAACTACTGATCCATGCAGAAAAAGGCAATTTCATAAAAACAGATTATCTTAGTTTTATCACATTAGAGTTGGACGCAACGAACCACACACATTCGTGTATGTATAAAGCGTTAGAGAAGAAGTAGGCGAACAACGGGAAGAAATGAAGACGTCGGGAGAAGGAAAAAAAGAATCTAATAAAAAGACTTTCACCATCGCTAATAACATTAGTTGAGGAGTCGAGTTTAATTCAAAAGCAAAGAAGCACAAAGTTGGGAAATGAACATGAATCAGCAGAAATAAAAAAAAAATCTAGAAGAAAAGTTTGTACTACAACACCAACAACGTGCAGCAGCAGTAATAAAACGTTGAAAAACAGCGAAGAACTGGAATCTCGTTTTTTTTCTGGGGGAAAGAGAAAGACATCCAACATGAAAATGTGTCCTTGGCTTGGCTGGAATACAGACTGTTTGACGGACTGGAGAAAAAGAAAGGGTTTCTTTAGGGGAAAAAAGATCTTGTTCTCTCTTCCTGCCTTCTTCTGTTTTAATAAAATGAGGTTTTTCTTTTAAGTAGGTTGTGATGCCGGAAAGGAACGTGACGTAGTGAAGGAAAGGAATACGAGGACTTCTTTTTAACCAAGTTCCCATGAAGAACAATGCTCCCCATGGTCATCCCAACTTCTTTCTTTTGGAAACAGAAATGCTATGGTAGGTAGGTAGGCATGACTGAGAATGTTTTTGAAAGAAGCACAAATGGAACTGGTTAAAAATCGAGTCAAGTCTGAATGTGGTTTTGAAAAATATGCAAAGTTCTATTTAAAAAGTCTTTTACGAACGTTGGTGAAGCTAGTCTAGTCAGCTTTTATTACTGCTCCGTCCTCTTCAGAGAGAGATAAAATGGGTTAAAATCGAATGACAAATTAGGGGTCTATGGAATGGAACGTTTGTCCATGAATAAGGACAAAATCGCTGTGAATTGCTGGAATTTCCGGCGTAAATCTATCAAGAACATTGAGTACCCGATAAAAAAGGATTTTGCACTGGACGCTCTGCCTTTTTAGTTTCATTCGAAGGCGAACTAGTGCCTATTTTTAGAACATGATATGGAACATATCATCGAAAATAATTTTTTTTTAGAATTTCGGACTTCTATATAGAATTTATCGGGATAACTTTGCACGTATCAAACTAATTTTAGTTCTTGGATATGGAATGAAATACATACATCTGTATATGTGCATGTTCATCTAAAAAGAGAAATGTTCTTTCTCCAGTCCAAAATTAGAAGGAAAGTACGGAAAAAGAAGAAAGTAGGGAGGCAGGTACCGTACCTATTTATAGAACAAACACGAGAGCAGCCAGGGTTGGTGAGGAGGAATATGATAAAAAGAAAACAATTCTATAGAACTATTAGAGGAAGAGCAACAAAGCATGCCATAAAATTGTTCTAAATTTAGAATTAGAGATGTGCCCTCCATGAGTATCGCTATATTTTTTATGTAATGGTGCAGTGCTCCAGACTCCAGCCAGCCAGCGCCGATGATATCATCTGGAGTGTGCTAGGGAAGGGATGAAATCGACCTAGTTTTGGAGAAAGTTTCATACGAGCAGTGCCATCCTTGAATGTGGGAAAAAGTTAACGAGCAATGAGAAGAAAATTTTTGGACGCTTTGGCTCACTACTAGAAGATGGAGTAGTTTAACAAAGCCAACAAAGACAAGCTTTCAATTATGAATTTCATTACAACTTCATAAATTGTGTACCATTCATAGCCCGTTGCTATTCAGTTCCGGGCCATTGCGCTTAAACGGACACTTGGATTTGTTCAGGATATATTTATCGGTTTCTGAATCTTACTAGAAATAAATTTTTGAAACGGTGATCTAAAATTAGAGAAAATGTTAAGAATATGTAAGAGATTTTACTTAATTAGTGACTTGTCATAGTTTTGAATTGAGTGCTTCCATTAAATTTTTCCATTTAAAGTTGTTTTAGTCATGCAATTGTCAGTCACCCCTCCATTTTTTGTCGTATGTATACCGAAAATTGGTTGTGCTTAGCTATCAAAAACTATGATGGGTTTGTGCTCATTTTTGTTATTATTATGTTATTTTTATTATTATGATATCATTCTCCAATCTGCTGAAAAAGTTTTGAAAATGCAGTGATGCCAAAGCCTCAAATAAAAAAAATAGTCGTGAAAATAAAATATTGAGTTCTTCGGATTTTATTGACAAATTATTCAAAACAATTTTGACATTGTGTTACGCAAATAAAATCAACAGATGAATAGTTTTAGCATATAGACGCAACTGAAATTATTTTTCAGTTAACAATAAAAAGTTAAGGGAGGCACTAACTTAAATCCTTGCACTCCACATCAAACTTAAACACGGTTTCGATATGCCATAGTCATGAAATACTCATCGTATTTTTATTACTTACAATACAAATGTGTAGTTATAATCCGGGTAACACTCTTCAAAAACCATGAGACAAACATAAGTCTTAAGTAAAGCAACATCAAAACGATTAAAACATTAAGTAAGAATACGTAATAAAATCTGAATATCATTAGCATTGGCACATTGTTTGTCGCTAAAGCTAAAATTAAAGCACAGTAACAATAACCATTGTCAATATAAAAAATGTAAGCTCATATCTGTAAAACTGAGCTAAGAAATAAATACATACTTTGTATTCATATATTAAATTGCAAAGAAAAACGTGAGCTTGTAAAAACAGGTTACAGCTTTCCGACCGAACAAACAAGCCAAAATCTTTTCATCAACGAATGAGCCTTTACATAAGCCATCACTAGCATTTAGGTATTCATGTACAAAGAGTAAAAAGAGCCCGTTGGATTATAATCGCCCGGTTCTTAATATGTAAATAACTAACGATTTTCCTTTCTTTCTGCGAATAAATCCAATATCTTTTTGGTTGTTTATAGTTTAAAAAATCATTTTCAGCCTCTTTAGTTGGTTTTTTTCTTACCGTTCAAAATACTATTTTTGGACTAGTGTGGACGAAAGTAGTACATAAATATCTTTGCAATTACGACTAGGTCTAAAATCTATGCTACAATATTACAGCATTAAAATATAAATTACATCGCTTAAAGGCGAAGATGAAAATACAACATATAATCTTTCGAGCAGATATAAAAGACATATCATCAACCAGGCCTTGGTATGTTAACACCATCATCATTTTCACTTATGATACGACAGCATTATAAATTATTAGTCCATTTCAATAGTCCTCATCTTCCGAACTGTTTTGCTGGTAACGTCGCCGAAGCTTCGGCGTGGCCAAATGTCATGTTCTTTGATTGCGATACGCCTGAGCAGAATCACAGCGAGATAGAGAAGGGCTCCCGGATGTACCACCTGAGGCAAATTTTGGAAACAAATGAACAGGATTATTACTTGATGTTCAATGAACATTAATTCATGCACTGATTATGATTAGTCACGATTCATTGACATACCCAAATGCTTTCGGTCCAATTTGGGAGTCGGCGGTGGCAATGTTGTACTTCCATGGAAGCGACACGATTTTAACGAGTTGTGCCGTGTAAGGCCCGTGGCCTGGGTAGCCCCGTAAATGCTGTTTTGGCAGCAAGCGTTGATGTAGTCAGCCACCAATCGTGTTATCTCGAATACCTAAAGTAAGATGACAGTTGTTATTAATCTCTCCAGCAAACTAGAACGTCACAATACTACACATTACACATTTGATTGTGATAAGGTACCTTCAATTTAGACATTCCTCCCAACAAAAGTCTCCTTTTCTTTCCACAGTCATCCACCACGATCATGAAATGGTCATCCAAAGCGCCGCCAAACGTTTGCACGGACGCATAACTGTATCGAACAATTGGTTGGAGAGTGATGTGGTCCAAAATGGCGATACCCTCTTCTCCAACAGCAGCCCATACTGTGGTCCCGTCTTCAATGGAATGCGTTCCTCGAACCTGAGATTTATACGCCATCAGACACTTGAATTGTGATCACTCAATAAATAGTAGAAATGATTCCTTCTAAATCTTTTCTGTTTAACTTACCGTTACGTTAAACAAAGTCGCTCCGAAGAAAGGCCATTTTCTTGTACATGTCAAATATATCCTTACGCAGTCCACGATATTTTTCCCTTTGAGAAAAGTCCACTTTTCCACAAGACTATCACACAAAAGTTTATAGTCTTCTTGAGACAGATTTTCCCGATATCTTGTAGGGTAATATTTTTCCAGTATTTGTACAACGGTTTGTGAACCACCGCTACCCCGTCCTTTATCTGGTCGGTAATCGCCACTATCAATCTACAATCCGAGGGAAAGGAGAAAAAAAAAAGAAAAATCGCATTTTTACTCTTTTATCTTCCCAATACATGGCATTAAATTGCAAAATCCATCACCTGACTATTTCTTTCGCAAATAATGGAAAACCTTCAAATATTTTTCAATCCGGGTGGGAGGGAAGGGAAATGGGGACGTTTTGAGGAAGCTACCGAAATCTTTTTTTATACTAAAAAGAAGATAATAAATAAAAATCTCTTCTTACTTGAGCCATTAGGGCTGCGAGCTCTGCTGCGAGTTCTCTTGTTAACGGAAACCTTCCAGCAACCACGGCTTGGTTCGCTTGATAGCAAAGAAGTAATCTTTCTTTGTCTGTCTCCTGCAGAACCCCAGACTTTCTGTAAATTCTGGATTTAAAAGTAAGTGTAACGACACGTCTCGTCTCAAATTTTCCAAGACCTCTTTCCCTCAAGACAGTTTCCCATTGTGAGATCACGTCACATATCTTTAAACAAAAACGAAACAAAAATACTAGTTTTTTTCTCTCCCTCTTTTTTTTTGGCTGCACTCATCCCTCCTCCAAAACCGCAATATATTCCGCGTCAAATGTGGTTTTCTATTAAATTAAAGAGGAGATAACCCAGATTCTCAAAAAGCAAAGAAGTACCTACCTTATCTTCGGGTCTTAACGAGTGCTCGAGATCTTTCTCAAATGGATCATCTTCAAAGAGCGCAAAGCCAGATAAAAATGGCTCTCGACATCCAATCTCATGGCATAACGAAAGGAGAAACTCTTCCACCGTGGTCGACCCATCAAACCCAACAACCTTTTAAAAAAATATTTTCATTTTGTGAAATCATTATTATTACACATCAATTCCTTTTGGGAGATGGCATTTTTAAGATGTCGTCCTTGCCCAAATGCAAATAAAATACATCCTCTTTACCCCTGAACATGTCCTTTCCTGTCAATGCCACTGAAATACTATCAAGCTATGTACATGCAGAATGTATGAAAATAACGTATAAAAGCACGCACCTGATAGGCACCACTCATGAAGTGAACAGGAACCGAGTGGGGAAGCGAGTGATGAAACGGATTTTTCACGAGGATTGACAGAACCTCCATTCTGGAAGGCTTAAAAAGCCTTGGCCCATTTGCAAGTGTTCTTTCAACAGATCGCTGACAATATGCCGCGTATTTGCCGCACTCGCTCCTATTTTCGCAGAGGAAAATTGAAAAATGGAAGTTTTCATCAATCAAGATATTATAGTTCCATGTCCCATATGCCACCACAATATTAGAATTTATTAGAAATGAGATAAGCAATTTTGGAGTCGAAAAAGATGCTCACTTTGTGTCGACATTCCGGGTGAGATGTTGCTTCAAATACCATAGAAGCTTATTGTTTTTCGGAAGGAAAAGTGAAACGGCAAGTGCGAGAAGTTGCCACCCTTGCACAAAGGTAAAGCTACGAACGCCGCTCTTTCCCTCGGACGTGAGTGAATGATGATAGTGCATCCCGTGACCGTGGGATAAAAGTGGACTCGACGGTACTGAGGATGAACCTTTAGATTTGCTGTTGCTACTTGACTTTGCAGGCGACGTTTTGCTAGAGCTACCACCACTGCCACCACTACTTCCGCCACCACGTAACCCACGACTAGGACTACTTGACTTTGAGTTACTGGCGGAGGAGTTGTTCGCTGGCATTGTCCCATGATGATTATTAGGTTGATGAGACCGATTTGTCAACGATGAGGGTTGTGATGAAGACTGCTGATGTTGGTGTTGACTAGATTGATTGTGCAATTTCCCGTGATGATTACTCGATGAGTCGCACAAAAACAGGGATTGAGTCGCGTTCAAGAGAAAATGCTGCGGGAAAATTAACAAAGATAAATTAGTTTTTTTCTCCGAAAAGGAAAAAAAATTGGGAAACCAAATTGAGATACATTTATTTCTCTTGATGTGCATACCCGCGAGTGTTTTATCTTTGTAAACGTTCTATTCACATGTGCAGAGTTCTTGAAACTCAAAACTCTTGATGTTTGTTTCACCAGAGCACAAATCAATTCGGCTTGAAGTTCCTGGTAATCTATACATAACTGCAATGCGTTTTGAGCGAGAACCACATGATAATCTATCCCTGATGAATCCAAAGGCACCGACATGAACAACTGGCATTGCTGAAAAAGAAATAAAATAAAATGAATCAAATGACTACTATTTCCCCAAACATTTACAAAGTTCAAATTTAGTACCTTAAACAATTTTATGGCTTCAGACTGGAGAGCTTCAGAAGACAAAGACGTTAATGGCGACGTAATACTCTCCTTACTATGCAGTAGCAAAGGATTCTTCCACAAATTGCAGTCTGGAAAATAACGCAAAATAAATTATCAAATGATGATCACATGAATGAAATGAAAGTAATGAAGTGGACGAGAACAACCAAAGAAATCGATTTTTATAGCTTGGGTAATGCACAAAAAAAACTAATTAATATTTAGGAGAGGGTGCCTGGAGAACACGAAGAAAATGAGTCATAAATCATTTAAGAAAAAAATAAATGGCTTACTGGGGTCGCCGTCGGCTTCCATAAGCTTATGAACTAACTGTTCAAACTGTGTTCCAGCGCTTGGTCCCTTTCCCGACAACCCGCTTACAACTGTCAAATGGTAGAGCCAAGCATCCTGCATAGATGAAAGCGAGCAAAGGGGAAAATAATTATAAATCATTTTCTCTAATACTTTCCCTTCATTTGATTTTCTCTCTCATATAAAAAAAATATTTTTTTGAGCACGAATGGTTTTCAGATCATCAAAACATAGAAGTAGAACAAAGGTAACAAATGTTCAACATACTTTCTCTTGCTTAGTAGGAAAATGCAGGTAAATAGGGCTCTGATGACTAGGAAAGACTCCAATAGTAAAAGCTTCTGAATTCAAGCCAGCAGGTCCGGACTCATCTTTATCATCAGTATCCGAGTCTGACACATGATCTACATCTTCAACTCGCGCGTCACGCATATTAATTTGCCCGCTAGTAACCTGTTAAATAAAATGATCAGATTCATTAGAAAAAACACATTAATGGATCATTAATTACGATCAAAATCTAATTTCTTTTGACATGCCAAACAAGCCACGCTATCTGTATCAAAATTACTAGAACTTGATAAAAAAATGGACTGAGATACCATTTACTGTTTACTTTCCATTGGCTTCGTCGTCATCACTGTGAAAGCTCAAGCCTCTCAATTAAGATTAGTATCAAACGTATCTCCTTCACTAACTTTCATGACAAACAACATCCATTCATCTTATGCTGCGCTCTAATCCATTAAAGACATTATGATATTTTTCTCATCATCGCCACCATCTTTTCTCATCATCAACTCAGCCTGACTTTATAAAAGAAGAGAACTTTGATCTTTGTTTCCAGAGAAGGCTATGTGTTACATCGTCATTACTTGGAGGAGCTCAAACTCAACTCAACACTAATCAAGAATTCAAGGCTTGCTTATGTCAGCACTTCTTTCTTCACTTTCCCTTTTCCCAGCAGAACACTGTCTCTGCAGCATTCTTTGTATGCGCCTCTCCGTTTGTTTATTACGTAGCTGAGCTTGCGAAGCTAGTATTGAGAATGATGTGACCGTCTGTCCGTCTGTCTGTCTGTCTGTCTGTCCGTGCACGCGATAAC
>JAHZMX010001612.1:0-10845 GCA_027743895.1 Seira musarum | reverse complement strand
GTTATAGTTAATGAAATATTTGATCTCGTTATAAAATCGTCAAATTTAAAGATTTTCAAAAACTGAGAAAAAAGTGTCTAGAGAATTCCTCAGGCTACGTTTTGGTGAAAAATTTAAGGAAATGGGATGTGTCCAGACAAAGTTAGAGCTTGAAAACCATTTCACCTTCAACGGCATCTGGCGGCGTTATTTCGCACCCTAAATTTTTTTCATTGCAATATTTCCAGCGCTTTGGGTGCCTCAATTTGGCATACACACTTTTTTTCGGAAACGAAAAATACGTTGAGTAACTGTATTTATTTGGCATATTCTACCTCTTTATTCTCTTTGGTTGACTTGAGTAAAAGCGGCTTGAACCAATTCTTTGCAAATAAATGGCTTCTCTATTAAACTATTTTACGGGTTTCCTCTGCGCGCCTCTTCTCGTAGGTATTTATGCTTTCCCGTCTTCCTTTTCAATAGACGCAATAAATGATATTAGTATTTGCCCACACGTACAAAATGCGATCCCCATCCCTGAGAAAGGCTTTCTTTTTTAACTGAATTGCGCAACTTTCTTTTTGTGTTGATCTTATTAGGATAGGACGGAAGAGTATTAAAAGTGGCGGAAGACGAAAGAAGTTAAGTTTGTAGTTAGAGATCTATTCATTGAAAGAAGTATTTTGTAGCTAGTCAAAAGATGATCAGATTTCGTTTTTAAGATGGTCTCAGTTTTCGTTACAGAAGAAGACGTGATGCTACTGAAGGCTCTTAAGTTTGAGTAGAAAGGGACTAAAAGTGATTTTCCCTTTTGAATTTTTTCTTTCGTTTGACGTCTTTTGAATAAGTTTACTCCAAAAAGCCCCCTGATTGCTCGTGGAGACCATGCATAACATATTATATATTACGATTTAGATTTTTTTTCGCTATTCCAACATATTATTATGCATTGATATAAAGAGAGAATATCACGAAACGAGTTTATTTTCCGACTTTATTGATAGGGATAGTCTTTAGGATTTTGTGTATTAAATAAATGGGATTTTCTTCTTTCGTTTTCTTATCGATTTTTTCTGGTATTCGAAACATCACTTTCATCTACAGTTGTCAGTGTTGGAGAACTGTGTAAGTCTTGAGTAAATAATTGTGTAAATCGTGTTGACTGACACTTGAGCACTAAAGCTTTGATTCTGGTGGGAGGTGTGG
The DNA here is from genome assembly GCA_027743895.1 of Seira musarum. Taxonomy (NCBI): domain Eukaryota; kingdom Metazoa; phylum Arthropoda; class Collembola; order Entomobryomorpha; family Entomobryidae; genus Seira; species Seira musarum. Next base: position 9,660 of record JAHZMX010001612.1, on the reverse strand, counting down.
GATGTATGGAAAAGTGGTGGTGTGTGCTCAAGGAGCCATATATACATCTAATTTCTCAACGCCTTTTGAGCCAATTCCTTATGAGATGAGTTGAATGGCAAGGCAGCGCTTACCTTTTTTGCGCAATCTGTGAAAACATGCGAAACCATTAAATTCCAAGAACGTGTTCGTTTTGGCTTTCTTGGTTATAAACTGAGTCGGTTACGTAAGATGTCTTTGCCAAAGCACTTTTGTTTTTATTCTCAAAACACAAAACAAATTTACACTTCATTTTTCAAGTTCTCTTGCAAAACAAACAAATGTAGTTTTAACTAAATTGGTTTTCGTTTTTCCTTGCAACTCTTTCCCTTTTAGCTTTGGCATACGTGTTTGTTTCATCAATTGGTTGGGAAATCTCTGTTAAGGTTTGAAGATTGATTTTTATCGCTATTTTTGTAGCAAAGAGAAAAATTAGCGAGGCACGGTTTGCATTGATATGGGTCGTTACGATACGTCCCAAAATCTTTTGGGAAAACAAACCACCCCTTAATAACTTTGTTGAATGGTTCTAATGAGAGAAAAGTATAGAAGTAAAAAGTAAAAAAATGGTATTTATTATTATTAACCAGTTTATTATTGCAGCGAACGTTTCCTGAAATTTTGCCTCGATGATTGAACAGGATGTTATTGCGCAGTGTTTTGTCATGATGCAGATAAAATCGGGCACGTTGTGTAGACGTTTCAATAGAAAGATTGTTATCGACTCGTTCTTTTCAATTCCATTCAAAAAAGATTATGTCATTTAATATTGACGAAGAAATTTGGGAGCGATGAGTCTCATTTAAGTTTCATGAATGCTGAGATCTTGAATACTTGCCCAAAAAGAAGAGACCCATATGTGCAATGGGAAAAGTTTCTTTTCTTTGGGAAACTTGTTTTGAACTTAATTTTTTTGTTGTTTTACTGAAACTCTTGACTGTCAGTTCTTTTTTGCATCGTAGAGTGTTCTAAAGCTTTTATATACTTTAGTTTCATTCACTCCTCTGATGAATTTGCCGGTAAAGTAAAATTATCTCTAGAGCGGAATAAGAAACTTTCTAAAAGTAAAGAGGTCAGGTTTGCCAGTGACTTTTTACTACTTCAATTTTTTAAACGATGATGTTTTTAGGGAGAAGATGATGATTATCGTGCACAATTTGACAGTGATGCGATCCTCCTTTTCTCTTTTAAAAGTTTTTTTTCTTTGTGAGAGAGCAAAAGAAGGAGGGAAAAGGAGCTAGATTGATTTTATTCAGGGACTTGAAAGAAATCCACCCAGACCAGAGAGAAAGTTTTTTCTTCTTCAACAACCAACTCGCTCTGGTTAGTCCTTTACGTGGGAAAAGTGTTTAATCGTACTGGGCATATATGGACAAAGTTATCCAGAACGAGAGGACTTAAAATGGCTACTATTTACTGGAAAGGACGGAAAGGAAAGTTTGTTCCTCTAATTCATATGGTTCCCCTTACAGTAACCTCTATTTTCTTCAGGAAAATGGCAATTTAACTACGACCATGAAATAAGCTAAGCGAGCAGAGTCCTGGGTTCTTATTATTTTTTAAAAAATAAAGAGACACAATGATAAGCTCGGATACGTTATTATGTGGTCTTCCAAAACAGATATGACAGGTTTTTAGTGGCGGGCTGTCTTTTTATTCATAGAGACTCATCGAAAGGGGCAGGTTTATATTTATTTGTTGAAGTCTACTATGTCCAGGCTTATGTCGGGATGGTACTCTAGAAGACTTAAGTGGAATGAACTTTTTGATCCCTACCTTAGTCCGTATAGATTTCAAAGTTTTCAGCAATGTTTCTCTTGAGAAAGTGTAGATGTGAGTAATGCTCCTGGTTGGTTGGTTCACCAGGAGTGCTTTTTGTAGTGTTTTTGTACTAAATAGTAAAAGTACTTTAGAATTTTGCTGTATTGTGTTTCAAGCAAAAAAAAAGTTTTATAGGATTTGGCAGGCGGTGAACTGTACAAAATGATGATGAAAGTTCAACTTAAGCTGAGAGTGAGGGAAATGGAAGAGAATTAGGAAGTCATGGCATATGAGATTACCGTGTAGGAGAGGGCGAGTGAGAGAGAAAGTGTAGAGATTGGTAAATGGAATTCACATGTCCATGAAAGGGAGCGCAAGTCATAGCTTATTATTATCCTGTAACGAGAAACGGTGAAAGGTACAAGTTCAAAAAGTAACTAATCTACATTAATTTATATTTAGTTGCTTAATGGGCAGTGAGAAAATAATGGGATGATGGTGACTAAAAGATTCAAAAGCATTCATAATGTATACACCACTTTGCTTCCTGAACGAAGAAAAGGTTAAGTATGGGGCTGCAACTTGCTTCCATTACGTTTTGTTTCGTGTTTTGATATTCCTATTCAATTTCATATTTATACTACTGCATACATACAGACCGCACAAGATACGAGTGTTTTCACATTGGTGGCCAGCTATACTTCATGTGAAACTCATATTTTTTTTGAAAGTTTGTTGGAGAAAATTGAAGCTCCCTTGGCGCCGGTGATGCCGAAGTAATGAGTAGCCATTTTGGTAAACAGCCCTTTGTCTTAAGTATTAGCTTTTAATGTTAGGTAACATGATACCACGATCATGATGATGATGCAGAGAAAAGGTATTGTGACGTGCTTGTATTCGTCTACGTCTACGTGGGGAAATTCATGTCAGCAAGAAATCTGTTAAAAATAGTGTAGTTAAACCCAACATTTTTCTGTGCTAAATGCAAGTAAGTACAAGGAGGGAGTTTGGGATTGGTTCTACTTCTCCCTACAACATTTGGTCTCTCCGCTTCTTTGTTACGATGATGTGCGCAATTTCAAGAGAAGGTATCATATTCTCAACGTTCCGAAAAGAAGTGAACATTCCGATGTATGCGATGTACGGGAAAAGAAAATAATGGATGTATTTAGAGGTTTTTGTTAAGATAATCTTTTGCAAAACGAGGAAGAAAATGTGCCTTCTTGGCTCTGTTCCATATGGATTGCGTATTAGAAAAGAAGCAACTGTATCTGTTAAATTTGTACTATCGTACATCTGTGTAGGATATACTGTAGGAGCGGTTTGGAAAGGAAGGATGTGTATATGGAGTGAAAAAAAGAAGTTGCTTCGTTTTTTTTAAAAAAAAGGAGGTGGGGAAGTATAAGTTGATAAAATTAATGGAGCAAGGAAAGAGAAAGAGTAGAGTGCTCGGAAGAATCGGCATTCTCTTTTTCTTGTCAGATATCAGCTTTTGTGAAGGCTCATTTGTGAAACGAGCTGCTTTTTTGTTCTTGAGGAAAATAGAGGAAGTTCTTATCTTTTTTGTTTAAGATTATTCTTGGAATTTATGTTGCTGAAATGATATACATAAGCAGATTGGTGAACCATGCATGATGATGATTCACCATATCATTCGATCTGTACGAATTCTTTTAGTCTAGTATCTTTTTATGAGTAAATAAGCGAGAAAGAGGCTTAAGTCTCTCAGATAGGATAAATGTGAACTGATTAAAGCCTGAGCGAATAAAATAAAATGAGACAATCTTCCTGTCTGTCTCTTGGGTCCATGATTTTTCGTATATCGTCCCTTAATGCAGAAAGATTTATCTGCAATTATTCATAATGTTTCTCTCTGGGAAGAACAATGAAGGGTCAGTCCCACCTTCGCTTTTTGGCTCGTGAAGTTTTAAATTTATTGCATGTGACCCATGGCGTTCTTCCTCAAGTAGGCTTCCATGAAAATGTAATAGAGGTGCAAACGTAGGAGTGGCAGCCCTTGATTGGGGAAATTTCGTAATGAATTATTGAGCAGCTAGCTTGTATGGGATGTGAAAAATTGAAAGAATAGGAAATTGTAGAGCAAGTAGAGAAGTTTTTATGTAAATGTAAACTGCATACTAATGCGAACGAGATTCGCATTTCGCAACAGAAACAACCCAGTTATTTTTTCGCCCGTAGCTATTCCATTTCTTTTGGTGGGGTTGGGGTCTTGAGTTTTTATACATGCTTGGCATACCGAAATAGATTTCATTTAGAAGGACGAGTTTTTTTTTGTTATCACAAGGCAGGAGAATAAACGTACCTGCCCAGTTCACAAACTGCTGGAGTGGGGAGAGTGGACTGTTTTTCTGGCGTGCATACTTGTGCCAATTCAGAATAAAAAGGCGAGAATAAAAAAGGGGAAGAAGAAAAACAACCTTTCATCTTACTTCTTTTACTCCCATTTTCCTTCTTTTTTATTGTTCGTTACCACTCCATATTTTTTAAGGTAGTGGTCGTTGAAATCGAAACTATCCAGCGAGGTCTCGATGGGGTATCAGGTTCACTCCTTTTCTTGCCCTGGTGGACTCAATGTGTGTTTTCCAGGGGATAATTTTTTTGTCTTGTTTTTCTCTCGTGAAACACGCCAAAACATGAGAAAAAAATTCGAAGGAAAAGGGTGGTAAGAAAGAAAACAAAAAAAATACTTCTTGAATCAACTTTTTTCTTCTCTGAAGCAAGTTAAGTTGTTCAGCTGAAACTTTTTAGGGTTTTTTATATAACGTAATATAGGTGGATGAAGCAAGAGGTTTACTAGTCATAGCCTTGTGGCGTGGGTAGATAGGTATACGAAATTCTTAAACTAAAGTTGCTTTTTCTTCCCTTCTTCACGGCCGCCAGCTAGCTACTTCAACTCTCCAGCTGTAGTAATAAGTACTGGTTGGGAAGAAAAAAAAGGAATAAGGTTTTTGTTGGGCTCGTTGAAGAAGTACAGATATCAAAAACTTGCAAGCTTTTTGGTCTGTCCGTGCACTTCTACTCTCTCTCTTTCTCTCCTTTCTACATCCTACGCCAAAAAGGCGAAGAACGTCTCAATCCTTACAGTAGTAGAAATCGATTTTCCTTCAGAAGAGCTCTTTCTCCGGTTCTACTCTTTTTTCTCTCTATCTACGCTTACATGTATATATTCAAGTAGATGCTTACCCCCAGATGGTGCAGATTCCCATTTCAAGCTTTCACTCGATCCTCTGTGCTCTCTTCCTTTATCGCTGAGAAAGAAACCAATTCCGGTGTGCAGAGAAAACTATATATTTTATGTATGCTCATAGAACTATTGTAGGTTGCTACATGGGTCCCATTTATGGAGAAAACTATTACAAACCATAATATATAAGAATGAATTGTTATATAGAGTAAAACTAACTTGGAAAATATTATGCTTTAGCTTGGTGAATATTATGCTGTATAAAATCTTATCATAATAATATGGGTCTCTCTTGTTGCTTATATAAAAGGGCTGAACGAATAAAAAACGCATGATTTTTCACAGTTGGAAGGTTGGAACGGCAGCGGTAAAAGCATAGGTATTTTTATAAAATGGGAAAAGAGGATGTGTTTTTTGATGAGTGTGTTTCTTCTTCTCATCGCTTTCTTTTTCTCTTCAATTGCCTTCCCCCACTCGAACAGTTGACATTAGTTCTGTTTATGATAGGAATATATGTAAATTAAATAGCCTGACTTGATAATATTATATGTAATGGTAGTATCTGAAGTTATATCTTCTTCGTCCTACTTAAACTTTTCTCGATTAAACATTCTGGATTCCTATACGGATTCGGCTTGTTAGATGCTCTTTATTTACTGTTTCCCAACCCGTGGAACTTCGTTTTCTCCCAGAACATGGAATATGTATACCTAAAGAGCAAATATTGGTCCATTTTTGTACGCTCCCTAGCTATGCTATGACAGAATTTCTGTAGTGTGGTAATAAAACGAGTTTTATGAGTTCGCTGTCTTTTAAAGGAACGTTATTTTTCTCAGCCAGCAGGCCAGGATGAAATACTAAAGCTTGTCATTTTTTTCGCCGCTGCTGCAATCTAATTTCGCTTTTCTTTATCCGGGTTAAACAACATGAATTCATGTTACAACCAAATTTACAACATTACCAACTAATATGACAGGCCTTTTTCTAGAAAACATGGCTAAGAACTTTGCGCACTGCATGACAGAAATCGTTCCAATAAATTGGATAAATTAAATAAAGTATTTACACCCTTCTTGCACATTTTTTTGTTCGCTATAAACCTTTTTGTTTTGTTGAGAAACAAGTGCACAAGTTGTATATAAGAGGTACACGTGTAGTAGCAATTGTTTTGTTCTTTTCATAAAAAAAGAATGAATATATTTTTTCTTTGTCTAATGAATTTATTAAGTATTTCTGGAAGCTTTTTAAGTATGTATGTGTAAAAATATTATCACTGCTGACTGGCGGTGAAATGTGTTTTAAGTAGCTCCAACTCGTGGCTCTCAAATGGATGGTATTATCGCTCATGTGTAAAAGTTAATGCCGCAGTGTCATGATGCATGCATCAGCAAAAACTTTTTCCTTGCTTGATCGTTTATCTTATTCTTCTTTTTGAGAAATTATGTGACAAGGAGAAAGACAATGACTGAATTTTTTGTACTGTTCAGTTAAAAAAATGAAAGTTTTCTCTGTAGGCGAATGAATATTACATATTATGTTTTCCTTGTAATAACGTTTTGTACAAGTTTTGTTGTAGAAGTAGACGCACTGGTGAAAGTAGTAAATGTTCGTATGTGTTATAATGTATAATGTATGTTGTAAAAGTACGTACTGCTGCTGCTATATAGTGGATTGTATTGTGTTGGAGAAATGAATGATGATGAAAAATGCTGATGATGATGATGAATGCTTTTGTGGCTCTCACTCACAAAAACAACATGAGACTAAAAAAGATGAATGTTTTTTGTGTTACCAAACAGGCGTCTTACGCTGCTGCTGCCACTTACACCGCAGCCGCCGCTAGAGCTGCGTATGCTGGTGCTGCAGCGGCTGCTCAACCGGCTGGAGTAGCCAGCTTCGTCCCCGGGTAAGCCACTAATAAATAAACAACACATCTTTATGTAATCTGTCTAGGTTTGTTCCTTTTACCTTCTCTTACTTTCTCCTCTCCTTCTCTTTCCATCAACTTTCTCTCTGATTTAATGCAACACAACGCAATGCAATGCCTTTTACTGTACAACGATAAATAAATCATGTTTGATTGTAAATAGAGATTTCGAAAAAAAGGTATGGCCTTTCTCTCCTCTCCTGTCTGTCTTCCTTTGAAAGCTTTCGGTTGCCTCAAAAATAAGTTGATTAATTTCATTTTGCGTGACATTCTACAAGGAAAAGGGCATAAATCAGTGCTTGTAGCAATGTGACACGATGAAAAAAGCTTGAGGGGAGCCGAGACAACTCACGGAAATTATTCTGATTTTTTTCTTCTTTCTATTCGCTCTACTAAAACACTGTCCCACAGTAGTCGAGTACACGTGATGGACTATGAAAAGAGAGAATTGGCCCGCATAAAAGTAATCCTGTTCCTTGATAGAGGTACTTTTGTTTGCAGGATTAAAAATTAATGAATAGGATGAGTATCATAAAATAGGAAGATTTTGAGTTGTTCCAATCCTTTCACACTCTTTCGCTTCAATTACAATTTACACTGGAGGTAGAAAATTGTGCTGGTCTGGTAAGTAAGTGGTGGGTGATAATGTTTGATCGATAGGTTTCATCAGGGATTATAGTTTTTGTTGGGATGAGGGTAGGAATTTTCCAAGGTTTATCATTTATCAGACGAAAATGTTTTAGTCGAGTATATATTCATGTACTACTTTTTTACTCTATTTTTTGTGGGGAATATGTTTTGCTTGATTAATCCAGAAATATGGTAGAAAATGGATTCCTGAGAAATTATTTATGGAAAGATAAATCTGGGATATTGCAGATCGTTAGGGAACTGCTAAAGGGGATCTTACTTATTTATTGCGAGGAAACAACGCTTTTAGCGCTCATTTTGTTGTGGTGATCCCTTTATAGGATAGGAAATGAGATGACTGTTCCTCAAGGAGCATGTCTATGTAGCTTAAAGCAACTTGTTTCCCATTAGAGTAAGTGGATGCTCATGTTTGACTTGTGTGTGACGCATGAAAAATTATCATTCATTATTAGCAGACAAGGATAAAGATTTCAGTTTGGAAGAACGTTCCAGTCCATAGCCAAAGAATTTGAGCAATGTGAGTAGGCATGAGGAGAAAAAAGAATGGATTTAATATTATGTAGGGTCTTAGCCGTTTTCTGCTGCTGGGGTTAAAGCCGATTCCTGTATGCACATATTTTGTCAAGTGAAAAAATGCCATCTATTTGTTTTAATAGGCCGTTTAGAGAAAATAAGCTTCACACTGTAGAAGATCCTAGCATAATGTTTAGATAGGCAATTGTCCAAGTTGTTTGAGAAAGAAAAACTAGATTTCTTCTTGGACAACGATGGTTGGGAGGATATTACATTTACTCTTTTAAAGAAGGAAGCATAGAAGGTAGTAGTAAGATAGTGCAAATGACAAAGGACACCATCTCTTTTTATAGGTGACATGATACGCTTTATGGCAGGTGAAGGAAGACGACAACGTGAAGAATAGAAAAGGGCGAGTTTTTATGCCTTTGGGGCAGCTTTTTTTAAATTGAAGCGAAATTTTTACGCGTCTTTACTTTCACTCTCCAGCCATTTTGTCCTGAAGCGGGCACTACGACCACTACCATCGAAGTATGTAGTAGTGGTTCGTTGGTTTGGTTCAGCAGCAATCTTTTCTTTTGTTGCTGGAGATCGAATTGATCACTGTCTGAGAATTGTAAAGAAAAAGACACTTGGGTATTCTGCGATACATTACAAGGAGAAGTTGAGTGAAAGCAGCTTGACTTGGCCTGAAGCGGGCGAGCAGTGCAATGCAATGAGCTTTTGCACATGAAATTTTTTCTGCTTGTTCACTACTTTCCTTCTTTTACCCACCAAGTTCCATCATACTTATTACGCTGCTTCGAAGCTTTCAAAAATGGCTTTTTCCTGAATAAAATGTAAAATATATTGGAATGAAGAAACATTGTAATCACAAAAAGCTATTATTTTTTTCTACCATTTTCGATCATATAAAAAAAAACCTATCTTAACTTTTGCTGAGTGGCCAGGCCACTAAGAATGCGGGTGTGACAAGGAAAGAATAAATCTATTTGAATAATGTATTCATTCATGACACATGTACATTTTTGTGCTCTTTTTATTTGCAGGCAGCAGTTTACCGAGGAGGCTACAATAGATTTGCGCCGTACTAGGAATAACAAAATCCTCTCCTGAGAGAAAAATCTTCTACTGTATGAATATAGACATTTGGTGTACAATTCATTATTTATTACTACGCACACTCATTCAATGTCTTTAGCGATAAGTGTTTTTGAAATTTGACTTGTTTCGAAAATTTATTATTCAAACGTTAGAATAAGGTAAACTACTTAAGCAGCTACACTAATTCGTTTCTGGTGTGGTGGATCAACTTTAAAAAGCATACACCTAGTTATCTATCTTTAGTGAAAATTACTGAGAATTATTAGTTTAAAAAGATTGCTACAATTTGGCGAAATTCATTTGACAAACGTTAAAAACATTTGACATTAAAACTATTTCCAAAGTTTTGCAATTGATCTACTCCTTTTCCGCGCAAAAACGTGAGGGGTTGAAAAAGTCAAGTTAGTGTATGTATGACGGACATTTAATTATCGTCACAATTTACTTTTTCACACGTCAAATAGCCAAATTTCTTGTAATA